>JAVXUP010002538.1:0-123508 GCA_033070095.1 Escallonia herrerae | reverse complement strand
GAGCATCCTTGCTAAGGCTCGATCACGCATAACCCAGAATATTCTTCCCAGCCAGATGTGCGATATATTTGGCTCAACCTTCGTTGCCCTAAACATCTTCTTGATGTGAGATATACTCGGGCTTGCCTTTGTTTCCCCTAAACCATCGGTAACCCGACTCGATAGGTTTGGTTGAGCTTTCAAGAGTCAACTCTGATACCATCTGTAACGACCTGGTCCACAACACCACCACAGGGCAATGCCTCTCAAAAGGACTAACCAAGTAAGTACTTATGAATTCATAGGCATGGTTTTATAAGGTCAATCACAAATTATTTCATATCCAAGGTGGGATATCACACCTTAGCAACCAATATAAGTGCATATTACAATAGAATTGAGCTTTGCAAATTAAAAACATACTAATTGTTTCGGACATGAGCAGTAACCCTCTGCTCCGGGGTGGCTGGAAGAGGTATTCCTCGGGTAATACCTCACGGTACAGATGAACTAGATGCTGCAGATGATGAAAAAGGAAATTATTATATTTATATATATATTGCAAGTAATTGCTTTCAATCCGACACAAAACTAATATCGTCTCACCATGTTCTGAAGCAACTGATGACGATGACGGCTACTCAGTAGTAGTCGCATCACCAATCCTAGGGAGGGGGGCTGACTGTGCCGAAGCAGCTCCGCGACGGCCACCTCCACGACCTCGGGGTGCACTGGATCTCGGCATATCTACAATGTAGTTCGCCCGAATAATAAACAACTTAAGTGCAGAACTAAGTATGCTAACAATGTGGCACTGCCGACTATAAAAGACAACCCAAATTAAATAGTCAACCGCCATCAATTAATAACTAATTCAATTTAAATAATAAACAGGCATGTCTAAAAGTACATTGACAAGAATTTTTTTACTCCAAACAGTCAATCACTATCACTAATAGACAACGGAACGTCTTCCTCCTCGTCGTCATCGTCGTCCCCTTCATCTTCATCGTCTTCTTCTTCGTCGTCAATGTCTTCCTCAGTATCATCGTCATCGTCATCGTCATCACCATCATCATCACGGAGGGCTTCGGCATCGACCTCTTCTTCAGCATGGCCTAAATCGCAAAGAGGCTCATCAACAACATCGTTATTCTCTTGAAGCGGTATCACTGTGGGAGCATCATCCTCTTGGTACATCTCAACGAACACATCATCATCAACAAAGCCTCTTTTGGTCTTGATAACAGTATGCCAATTTGGATCCTTCCTTGTCACACCCTTTGCATAGAAGACCTGCGTTGCCTGAGCTGCAAATATAAATGGTTCGTAGGATCCGAGCCTTGACCTCATATTAACGTCTACAATCCCATGTCGACTAACTCGAATACCAGCTGTAATGTCAAACCATTTGCACCTGAACATTACCAGTCGATTACCGTTGCCATAATAGTCTAGTTCAACAACCTCCTCCAACTGCCAATAAAAATCACGTTCACTATCATTATAACAGTCACCTTTGATCAAAATTCAGAGTTCAGAAACTAATTGGCCCAAAAAGCTTTTTCTGAGTGTAGTCTTGTGTCAAAATTCAGAGAACTACTAGCTACCCATACAAGGGAAAAAATCAGAAAAGACAATTTGTTACTTTTTCCTCTTAGAAATTTATGAGAACCCAGTCACGACAGATCGAAAAACATATTACCCGCCAATTAAGCACTCTAACCACTTGCTTGCCGAAAACAACACAAAATTATGGGAAAAAAAACACGAATAAAAAGGTAATTGCAAACCATACATCACAAAGTCAGCAGAAAGCCAGAAACCCATGCTTGTTCAGGATTCTACAGTTACGCATTAAATCATAACCCATGCTTGTTCAGAATTCTACTTGTAATTAGACGAAAGGGACATGGGTTCAAGCTTTGCCTTATTTCCACGGTTCAAGAAAGAACAGCAATAAGGATGCCTAACCAATGATATAATGTTAATGAGTACCCTAGTTATGCATGACAAATTCTGAAGTAAAACTCAAAACATGAAAGTAAGACTAAAATTATGACAAAAATGAAAGAATTGATCATCAAAAGAATTAAACATAAACCCAAGACAAACCCACATCAAATTTTACGTGATCAAAATTTCTAAGCAAAATCTAACAAGTGCACGAGTTCATAAACAGCAGAGGCAACTGCTGTATTGGTTTTCACTAGATCTTGAAACAACAAGACCAGAATCTAATTCAGTTAGAGAAAAAGTTGCATCAGGAGTACTACCACCTACTCCAGGGTGAAGAAGCCTTCTATTACCAAAAAGTAATTTTAGCACCAAGGTTCTGTCTGTGCACGTCTATGCTTCTTTCATGAAATCAGTGAAAGCCTTTGATTTCTATGGTACGGTATGCTTCATGAGATTGTTCTCTACCAGCATTTTGATTTTAGCATCGTACTATACAATCCCAATTCGTCAAATTAAGATGTTCGCAGCATCCCTCTACAAGAAGTAAAGTAGAATTAACATACCAATGAATCAGAGACCTCCACATGTTGCTTGAGTTTTTTACATCGGGTAGAGAAGGTCAGCAGCAGCTTGGGGCGGCATGTTCGAGGCAAGGCCGGTAGCAGCGACGGCGTGGGCTTCTTGGACAGGTGGCCTTGGTCGACGATGGTTGGTCGTCGCGATGGCAGCGGCAAGATGTGTACGGTGGTTGGTGGCCGCTAGAAAGGGGGAGAGAAGGGATAAGGGAATTTCGGGGAAAAATTAAGGCAAAGTCAAAAAGAAAGGAGGTGGACTATTTCTAAACCATTAGCGACCGCATAAGGCGATCGCAAATGTCGGTCACTAAAATAAGTTTTTGTTGACTTTTAGAATGTGTAGATATTTAGCGACCGCAAAAAATGCAGTTGCTAAAACGGTCGCTAAACTATAATTTAGCCACCGCGTATTGCTGCGGTCGCAAAATGCGGTCGCTAAAGCCTCTGATTCTTGTAGTGGAAGCACACACGCCGTTCTTCTGATAATATGCTATACACTTATGATTTTAGCGTCAACATCTTGTGATATTAATTGAGTCGTGAAAGAGGACAGTCAAGAAAGATGTTCGTGAGACTCAGTTACAAGTGCGTGCAAACAGAGTTCAGACTATAGTCTAATCCTGGAGATTGCGTGTCGTGAAATCCATCGCATTGAGGCACTGGTTCTAGGAGGCGCGAAACAATCTTTTAGGACAAAACTTCGACTTGATTCTATAGATCTATGAGATTGTTCTTATGTAATTTCTAACATAATATTATTTATAGTGCACTTTGATTTTGTTAATTTTGTGCAAGAAAGTACAATTCTACTCCAAAAAATTATTGTAAACGGATTTATATCTAATACTAACAAGCATAACATTCATCATTTCTTTTAGAATCCTATTTTTTCTCTCAGCAATTCCATTTGATTCTCGTGAATAAGGTGAAGTTACTTCATAAATAATTCATTTTGCGAACAGAAATCTTCGAACGGATTAAATTCATATTCACCACCTTTATCTGTTCTAAGCCTTTTAATTTTCTTATCCTTCTGATTTTCAACTTCGGCTTCATAGTTCATCCACATTTCAATAGCTTCGCTTTTCATTCTTAACAAATAGAGTCTAGTGAATCTAGCACAATCATCAACAAAGATCACATAAAAAAATTTTACTACCTTTAGTCATGGTTTGTTTTAAATCACCTGAATCACTGTGAATTAAATCGAGCGGTTCACTTTCTCTTGTGATAGATTTATATGTTTTTTTTGTACTTGTAGTTTTAGCATATATTTCACATTTGTCTATGTCAGACTCTTTAAATTGGAGACTAAACCCATCTCTTTCATTTTCTTTATGTTTGCATAATTCACATGTCCAAGTCTACCATGTCACACATCAGCATAGTCAATCAAGTAAGCAAAAGTAGATGATGCATTCTTATTCAATAATTCAGCAACATTAAGTACCTAAAGACCTTGGTCCAGAAATCCCTTACCAACAAAGACGTCATTTTTTGTCAGAGTCACAATACGTCCATCGAACAAAGTCTTGATGCCGGCCTTACCGAGAAGTTGTATTGACACGAGGTTGTACTTGATCATCGGCATGTGAAGCACATCGGACAATAATAAAAGGGTTTCACCAGAAGTGAGTTTGCGAACTACCCTTCGCTTTCCCTCAAGTGATACGGACCGATTGTCCCCAACGTACACGTATTCGGTACCTTCCCCTACATTTAAGTAAGAGGATAACACATCTTGGTTAGCACATATGTGCCTAGTGGCACTCGAGTCTAAAACCCATCCTTTCACTTCCATCCTTTCATATTTCTTTCCTCCTTAACAAAACAACTCTTGGCCAAGACCACCATTATCAAACCCATAACACAACCACAAGTGCGAACGAGTTATAAGTCTAAGTAAGAAAAGTAGTACATGTTAGGAAGGCATCTCTTTCAACATATCATCGTTAGCACAGGCCTTCAGAACACCGTCATTGCCACCTCTGGCTCAGCCGACAACAAAGTCATCCTCCACCTCAACCAAAACTCCTATAGCGGCACTCCCCCCTTCCCCATCCACAACCTTACCTCCCATCCCAGCCCTCCGATCCTTGCAACCCCTAATCCCCCCAAACTGATGGCTCCAATCACACTTCTGTCCACCTCGCTATCCACTCCCTTTATTTTGTGCTCCATGCCAAATCCTACTCCGTCGAGTCTTCTAGTACAAAAAAATTCAACTTAGACCTGGCTAGACCTAGGGTTTTCTTTAATGCTAACTCGGGCATTGACCTGATGCTTAAATTGGGCATGAACCACCACAAGAATAGGGTTATAGCGATGGCATTTCCCGTTGTTAAAGGTTTTTATCGACGAAATCTACGTTGATAAATATTTATTGGGAATAATCTCGTAGCTAATAGTTTACTAACGGCTTAGGTGTTTCGTCGGTAACTACCTGGGTTTTACTGACAGATTTGCCACTTATTAGGGGAATTTTTTGTCAATAAGGATAGGGATATATATATATATATATATATATATATATATATATATATATATATATATATATATATATATAGGGGAAAGCGAATATAAGGCTAGCCTCAAGCAAGTTGCGTGAGGCTAGCGGCCGAAACGACGTAGTTTTGGGAAAAACATATGGAGTCCTTTTTTTCTTTTTCCTTTTTTCCTATTTCTCTCGGTCCCTATTTTCCTTTCCTCTGCGTCTCTCTGCCGAGCCCTCGCAACCCGCCACCGCAACCATTGCCCAACCTTCCGCCTCTGCCCAACTTTCCTCAACCAACTCCCCAATCTTCCTGCACCCACCGCCCTACCTTCCTGAGCCGAATTCTGTCACCAATCACCGCCCCACCTTCCAGCACCGGCCGTCATCACGCCCACCGACAATCATCCTCCTGCCTCGATAGTTACCGCCAACACCACAAACAAAACACAGTCACAAGCAACCACCCCACCTTCCCGCGCCGGCCACCATCACACCCTCTGTAGCCCATCACCGCCCAACCTTCCTGCGCCGGCCACCACCAAACCCACCGTCACTAATCACTGCCATATATTTTGGCGTGACTGAGTTTCATTTCTTCAGCAGAGAGAACCTTGGTCAATGTTCATTTGGGTTCTTAAATCAAATTTCATTGGCAAAAGGGAAGCCATAAAGATTATTTGCCTTTTGCTTTTGCTTTTGCTTTTGCTTTGCATCTGAACAAGACCCAACCCAGCAATCAATCATCAGAGTTTTCAATGGGTTTTGTCATGAACTTTGAACACTAATTTAGGTTGAACTCAGCAACCCAACAATCAATAAGAGAAGAAAAACGAGGAGAAGGGAGAGAGAGAAGACGAGGGAAATAAATTGGTTAAATGGTGGCCGGCGAGGGAAGGTTGGGGCGCTGATGGGTGACGGTGGTCGGTGCAAGAAGGTTGTGGCGGTGATGGTTGACGGTGGGTGTGGGTTGCAAGGGCCCAACAGAGAGACGCGGAGGAAAGGAAAACAGGGACTGAGAGAAATATGAAAAAAGAAAAAAAAAGACTACATATGTTTTCTCAAAACTACGTCATTTCGGCAGCTAGCCTCACGGAAGTTGGGTGAGGCTAGCCTTATATTTGCTTTCCCCCCCCCCCCCACACACACACACACACATATATATATATATGTGTGTGTGTGTGTGTGTGTGTGTGTGTGTGTTTGAAAGCCGAAGCTGAGAGAATGTTGTCCAGTCATCGCTTACTTGGACACTCTTTTTAATTCGACATATGGACTTTTCTATTTTGAATTTTAAAATATTTTAAATTTGCTTACCTTTGTAATAATGATTTGCATCTCTCTCTCTCTCTCTCTCTCTCTCTCTCTCTCTTTCTCACACGCACACACGCACACACAAATTTTGATTTGAATTTCTTCTTTCCATTTGAAATTCAACCAAATATATGTGTTTTATCATTTCTCTCTCTTCTATGTTAACATGTCCACTCAAAAATTTTATTTATATCTTTACAAATCCATTAGTTCCTAGATTTTGACAAAACTAATTCTTTATATATTCCTTTTTAATCTTGATCTTTTTTATTATTTAAAGAAACACATTATTCTCTATCAGTTTTTCTATTAAACTACCATAATCTTCTTCTTTTTATTTCATTACAAGTTATACATATATTTTTCAATTATTTACTATATATTTTTACTCTTTTCTTGGTGATCTTAAGTAATACAACCTCAAGATACGGATTATTTTTGTTAATATTATTACTGCAATTGCTATTAGTTAGGAGAAACTATTTTCATTCTTAGCACTCTGCTCGGGCAGAGTGTTCGGCCATCATTCTGCTCTGGCAGAATATTTTGGCTAAGTTTAGCACTCTGCTCGGGCAGAGTGTTCGGCTATCATTTTGCTCAGGCAGAATGTTTTGGCTAAGTCTAGCACTCTCCTTGGGCAGAGTGTTCGGCTATCATTCTGCTCAGGCAGAATATTTTGGCTTAGTCTAGCACTCTGCTCGAGCAGAATGTTCCGTCATCACTCTGTTCGGGCAGAATGTTTGGCTGATATTGGCACTCTGCTCGGGCATAATGTTTTGGGTAGGTTTATCCAACCTAGCAACAATGCTCAGAAAAAGTAACTTTTTTGCTTTGAGAGAGATAAAGTTTACACTGGATCATTTAACAACCATTTATTTGAAAAAATCTGCTAAAGACTATTATGGAAAAAGAGCTGGTGTGTTTGACAAGGTCTGAGCCCCTTATCCCCTTAAAAAGGAAATGTCTTGCCTCAGGGCAAGATGCTACTGATAATACTTTCGCAAGTTCTCTACATTCCAAGTACGAGGGATTGGATCTCCAGAAAGTGTTCCTAGTGCATAGACACCCGACTTGAGTACTTTTATAACACAATAAGGTAATTTCCAATTCGGAGATAACTTTCCCATAGCTGCCTTAGGATCTGACACTTATTATTTCTGAATAACCAAATCTCTAACTCAAAACTGCCTGGATCGAACCTTTTGATTGTAATAGCGTGCGGCCCATTGTTTTATGACAACGGATAGCACATGAGCTTGAGTTCGAACCTCTTCTATCAGATCAAGTTTTCCTCAAAGTCCAACTTCGTTGTCTGCTTCATTGAAGTGTAAAGCTCGTATTGTTGGAATACCTATCTCAATAGGTAACATTGCTTTTGTCCCATAATAGAGTAAAAAAGGTGTTTCTCCAGTGACTGAATACGAAGTTGTTTTATAAGCCCACAATACCTTTGGGAGTTCATCAACCCATCCCCCTTGGCCTCATCCAATTTCTTTTTTAACCCTTGTAGGATGCTTCGATTCATGTTCTCGATTTGACCATTGGATTGTTGATGAGTGACAAAACTAAAGCGCAAATCGATTGAAAGATTGGTACAGAAGGTTCGAAAGTTACTATTGTCGAACTGCTTCCCGTTGTCGACTACAAGAACCTTGGGAATTCCAAAACAACAGATGACATTATTCCATAAGAAATCTACACATTTGGTCGAAGTAATGGTTGCTAGAGCTTTTGCCTCAATCCATTTTGTGAAGTAATCTATCGCCACAATCACAAATCGTCGTTGGCCAGATGCAATTGGAAACGGGCCCAGTATATCCATGCCCCATATGGCAAATGGAATCGGAGAAACAACTGAAGTTAAAGGAGCGACTGGTGTATGCAGTATTGGAGCAAACTTCTGACACTTGTTGCACCTTCGTGTGAATTTGATGGCGTCCTTCTACATCGCAGGCTAGTATTACCCTTGCTTTAGGATTTTTTGTGCCAATGTCCTTCCTCCCAGATGTTGACCACATATCCCTTCATGTACCTCTTCTAATGCGTATAAGGATTCTGACGGACGCAAACATCTAAGATAAGGAAGACTGAGGGATTTTTTGTACAATACTCCTTCTACTAATGCATACCTAGCAGCTTTTACACTAAGATTTTGTGCCTCATGTCTTCCACTGGGTAACTCTCTTGTGGATAGATACTTGATAATCGGGTCTATCCAACATGGTTCTTGGTCTACTACTCCAATCTTAGCTTGAGAACTGATAGTACGTTCTTTGAGGAATTCAAGGTAGACCGAGCGTTGGGCCTCTGTGACTTCGGCGAAAGCAAGTCTTGACAATGTATCTGCTTATATGTTCTGATTCTGGGGAATTTGACGAATGGTGAAGTTCTTGAACTTCAATGCCAAAGTTTTAACTAGCTAGAGATACTGAGCCATTCTCTCATCTTTGGCCTCGTAATCTCCTAAAATATGGGTCACCACCAATTGAGAATCACTATGTACAAATAATGAATCTATCTTCAAAGCATGTGCTAGTCTTAATCCTGCAAGGATGGCCTAATATTCTGCTTCCTTATTTGAGGCTTAAAATCCAAAGCGGAGTGCATACTCAACAACAAACCTTCTGGGCTGATGAGAATGATTCATGCTCCACTGCTACCAATGGCTGAAGAACCGTCTACATAGAGATTCCAAGGATCTGGAACTTCAGAAATCACCAACTGAGAGGGGTCTTCAGGTAAGGTACACTCGACAATGAAATTTGCTAAGGCCTGAGCCTTGATTGTAGTGCGAGGTTTATACTGGAGATCAAACTCACTTACTCGACAGAGTTATTTACTAATCTCCCTGATGCCTCGGGGCTCAGTAAAACTTTTCTAAGTGGTCGGTCCGTCAAAACTATAATGGTATGAGACTGAAAATACAGTCGAAGACGCCTAGCCGATGTAATAAGGGCTAGTGCTATCTTGTCAATCTTCGGGTATCTCGTCTCTACATCTTGTAAGACTTTGCTGACATAATAGATTGATTTTTGGACTCCATCCTCTTCTCTGACCAGGACGGCGCTGACTGCAACTTCAGTGACTGAGAGGTACAGAAATAAGTCTTCTCCAGGAAGTGGTTTTGAGAGTAGAGGAGGAGAGCCCAAATATACCTTGAGTTCTTCGAACGATTTCTAACAATCATCTGTCCAAGCAAAGTCTTTTGCTTTTCTGATGGCTTTGAAGAATGGTAAACATCATTCAGCTGAATGAGCCATAAATCTTCCCAAGGCTAGAACTCGTCCTGTCAGCTCTTGCACTTGTTTAACTATTTTCGGGGACGTCATGGCCTGGATGGCCTTTATCCTCTCTGGATTTGCCTCAATTTCCCGTTGAGAGACCATGAAGCCCAGAAACTTCCCCGATGCAACTCCAAAAGCGCACTTGAGTGGGTTAAGCTTTATCTTGTACTTCTGAAGTAAGTCGAAGGTTTCCTTCAAGTCCTTAACATGGATTTCAGACTTGATACTCTTGACGAACATATCGTCAACGTACACTTCCATGTTCTTCCTGATCAAGTCCCAAAAGATCATGTTTAACAGGCATTGATAAGTTGCCCCGGCGTTCTTGAGTCCGCAGGGCATTACCTTGTAATAATAGAGCCTTCTCTCTGTGATGAATGAAGTTTTAGAAACATCGTCCTCATGCTTCATGTTCTGGTTATAACCAGAATATGCATCCATAAAACTAAGAAGTTCATGGCCCGAAGTAGCATCAATAAGAAGATCGATCCTTGGGAGTGGGTAGCTATCCTTTAGGCATGCTTTGTTGAGATTTGTGTAATCTATACATATTCGCTATCTTCCGCCCGATTTAGGAACCATGACAACATTGGCAATCCAATTGGGGTAATATATCTCTTCAATAAAGTTGGCTGTTAAGAGTTTACCCACCTCTTCTTCAATCTTTTCTTGTCTTTCTGGTACAAAGGTTCTCTTCTTCTGCTTGACAGGTTTTTTGGATGGATCAACATTCAGCCTGTGTGTGATCACTACAAGAAAAAAGGCTTTTAGCGACGGATTTCCCCGTCGCTAAAAGCCTAAAATCTGTGGCCAACAAAAATAGCAGCGGTGAATCCGTCGCTAAAAGTCCCTCGTATAAAAGCCCGTCACTAATAGTTTAGCGACAGAATTTTTAAATCCGTCGCTAAATATGTAATTATTTGCGACGGATTTATTTTTAATTCGAGACGGAATATCCGTGGCTAATTATTTTTTTAATATTTTAATTAATTTTCTTTTTGTCAAATTAGCGACGAAATAATGTTTTAGAGACGGAATATTCCGTCGCTAAAAAGCTTAAATAGCGATGGAATATTCCGTCGCTAATTAACTGATTGTATGAATACTTTTAGCGACGGAATTAATCCGTCGCCAAAAGTCAAATTTTTTTTGAAATTTTTTTTTATTTTTCAATTACCCAGACCTGTAATACAATTTTCATTTCTCAACAACAACGCGCAATAATCAATACACAAAGAAATATATATAATCAATCATAAAAAATGTTTATTATAAAAAAGACTCATTATGTACAAGCCGGGAACCGGATACAGCCGGTTAGGGAGGGGAGAAGAGTACAAGCCGGGCGCGGAGGGGGGAAGCTAGGAACGGGCACGAGAAGGGGCTCATCAGGGGTTGCCGAGTCCCGGATCTGGATCCTGCTGATCCGGGGCCGGCTCGGCATGTCCAACAGCTGCCCTGCTCCCTGATCATCCTCAGCACCACTGTAGCAATGCGCTGGATCTCCTCGTCGTCCAACTGATGCTGAGGAGCCGGTGTCTGTGGAGGGGCAGCAGGGGGTGAGGACGCTCCTATCACGGCACGAGCAGTCGTGCTAGGCAGGCCGCGTATGCGGCCTTTCGGCCGATTCACGACCTCCGGCGTATCCAGCCATCGCTTCAACCCCCCAGTACTCGCAGCCGTACTAGTGGACGCTGATGGCTGTCCGGACTGCTGCTCGGACCCCCTTAGCTGTTCATACGAGGCCTGCAAAAATAGTGGTTTAACGATATGTTAGGGCATTAATTAACGAAACAGACATTGAGGATAGAAAGAAAAAACATTAACAACTTAAACAAATTGACTCACATCGATCCGCCGGGCAATATCTGAAATATAGTCGCCCGCCCGGTGCGCCTCGTCCTTGTCCTTCTTCCGCACGTGCGTCTGATTATAGGTCAGAGCTATGACCTCATCCTCCTCCAGATCCGGGTGCTCGACCGCGTTCATGTGTCGGACGATGTCGTGTGGCACCGACCCCCCCGTGTGCGTCGGATCTCTGTTCTGTCTGTTCTCGGCCCCGCTCTTACTCTTGGCGTCCCAACCTGGATCCGTAGCCCACCGATCTATCATCTCCCCCCATACACGGTGAGATATCCAATGTGGGGGATATCTCGTCATCTCCGTCATCGGGGCACCCTCGGGCAGCATCTTCTCGCCCGGTCCCGTGCGTCGTGGAGCCATCGGCGGTAATTCTTGCCGATGTAGGCAAAGAAGGCCTGCTGCCCCAGTGCCTGCTGCTGAGGCGTGTCAAACGTGAACCCCTCCTGTAAGGCATTCAATAACACAAATTAACAACAGAAAACAAACTCTAATTAAACATTTACTAACGCTGAAAAAAATACTTCACCGTACCAGCCACTCCTCCCATAGGGCCTCCCTCGCAGCGGCATCCCAGTCCTTCCAGTACAGGCGTGGCTCGAAGAATCGGCCCTTCACAAGAACGCCGATCTTCGTCCTCGCTTGATTCTCCAGGATCCTGCCAAAGAAGTAAATAAATTAATTAATACAGTTCAAATATAAATTAACACCCCAAAATTTTAAATATAAGGCATGAGGTGATATTTTTAGTACTTACAGGCCCTCCTGCGTGAGCGTAACTCTCTGTTTACGCTGGGGGTCGATGCGTACCCCGCGTGTCGGACCACGGCCTCGTCGAGATCCTACAAAACACAGACATTAATACAGTTCAAATATCTTTAAATATAAGGCTAGCAAAAATGTACTGAACACCGTTATCAACTATACCTGAGGTAGAACCCACGGAAGATGGAGAATGCACGCGCGTGTGGGATGAATCTGCGTCGGGCTGGGGCGACGGCTCAGGCTGGGACTAGGGCCCCATCTGCTGTCCGCAATCACTCTGTGCCTCGTCATCAGTAGGCAATGATGAGGTGGGACCCACGGGGAGGAAGCAGCTCGGCGTCCAGCCCGGCCACGAATAGCCCGTATCCTATCCATATCTGACTTCATATAGATAAATTACAAAGACATTAACACGTTAAAAATAATAATTTGGCAGAAATCATCATCTGCACTATATATATATATATATATATATATATATATATATATATATATATATATATATATATATATATATATATATGAACGGATGTGCAAAAACACATCAATTCACACCAAGTTCTAAAATGTTACTACATTTTTCCCGTGATGTTACAACATTACAAGTCAATCATTTTCAGTTTGCGAATCATCTACATCACTTTCCTCGTCGTCCTCTTCTTCGTGGGACTCGTCGTCCTCTTCATCTTCTAATTCATCCTCTTCATCAGTAGACTCGGTCACATCATCTCCAACACTTTCTATGTCTTCCGCGTCATCATCTACGACTTCTTCTCCTACAAGAAGTGTTGTTGGAAGAGGAAGATCGTCCTCCTCGTTGTTGACCTCAACAGGGAACAAGACATGTGGTTGGTCGGCTTGAAAGGAGTCTAGCTCACTGTCATATGTCACGGGCAATTTCTTGGACTTGATAATTGTATACCAATGAGATTTGGGATTGGTGACGTCCTCCGCGTAAAAGACTTGTACAGCTTGACTAGCAAACACAAAGGGCTCGTCTGATGCAAGTCTTGACTTGACATTGACATCTACAATCCCTTGAGAGCTAACACGAATTATTTCAATTTAGGGTTCGATTGTATTAGGGCATTCAATTTAGGGTTCAATTACAGAAATTTAGGGTTCAATTAGGGGGTTCTATTGATTCAATTTAGGATTCGGTTGATTTGGGACATTCAATTTAGGGTTCAATTAGGGGGTTCAATTATTTCAATTTAGGGTTCGGTTGGATCAGGACATTTAATTAGTTTAATTTAGGGTTCAATTCGATTAGGGCATTCAATTTAGGATTTAATTATGGTTCAATTACTTCAATTTAGGGTTCAATTAGGGGATTCTATTAGTTTAATTTAGGGTTCGGTTGCTTTGGGGCATTCAATTTAGGGTTCAATTTGTTCAATTTAAGTATATGGGTATGTTTGCACCTGCTGAGTTAATTATGCTATGTTTAGTATAGTATGAATTAGTTGGTGATGATGGAAGAGCAGATTATGTTTCCCGATTCTGACTGAGCATCTTCGTCCAAGATTCAGGGTTTAGGGTTTAGGTATATGGGTATGTTTGCATAGTTTACGTATTATTCCTTTTTCTGGTGCAGAAATGGGGGTATGTGCATGCACGACGAGGCAGCCCCGCATTACATTGATATGATTGACCAGACAACACTTGGCCACCTGTTTATTAAAGCCGAGTTCAATGTCACTCCAAGAATTGGTTGGCAAATCGATCCCTTTGGACATTCTACAGTGCAGGCGTACCTATTGGGGGCAGAGGTATGGTCTCTCTCCATTAAGGTCACAAAGTGACTCTTAATTCATCTTGGATTTCAAAAAGGCGGGGTTCTAAGAGTCTTGAGGTTATCCGGTGGGGTTCTAAGAGTCTTGAGGTTATCCGGTGGGGTTCTAAGAGTCTTGGTTCATCTGCACAGGTTGGTCTTTTTTGTATCTTTTACATCTGTATAGCACCGGTATACCCATAAACTTAGGTTTGTAGGTACTTAGTTACAATTTTTTTCATGTATTGTTTGTAGATTTTTGCTGGTGCTTTCCCTAAGGTTTATGAACCTCCAAATGGCTTCGATTTTGAAGTTAACGACGATTCACCCATTGTCCATGTAACTACTTGAGGAAAGCAACAAAATGTTGAGGGGCTCGGTTTTTTTTTCCTAAACATCACTCATGAAACCAAATGAATGACAACATTTGTTTTTGAACTGAAGGATGACATCAACCTATTTGACTACAATGTCCAAGACCGTGTTCAGGATTTTGTAGATGCTGCTTTAGCATAGGTCAGCTGAGTGTACTTGCTCACTTTTCTCAAGCCTTAGAAAACGCATGAGTAATAGTAAGGGTGGTGTCTATGCCATAAGTATCATCTGCGATACATTTAGGGAAGCATTTTAGCTAGTTGTTAGTTCTTTATGAACCATTGTTCTAAGACAACAACCAAAAATTTAGATCTAAATGGAATGCAATGTGGGACTATGAATTGGAGTTTCAAGCAAAGAAATTGAACAAACATCTATCTGCAAGAACAAACATCTATCTGCAAGAACAAAGTCTGCAAGAACAGGCCCTATGGAACATGTAAATGAGGTTTGGGGGTGTATTAGAGTAGTAACACTAAAGCACTCTTACCATCCAAAATATCACTAACCAATCAAACCATATCAAACAATCTCATTAACGTACACCCTAATCAGAGATCCCCTTCTTGATGAACCATACCAAACAATCTCATTAACCATATCAAACAAAAAGCTTTGTAGGCTGATTAGCCAGTTTGAAACTTACCGAAGTTGGCCGGAGCTCAAAGATCTAGGCAGACTACGCTAGATCGATCTGGTCGTTGAAGACTGGCCGTGACGGCCGCCGGAGGTGGCGCGACGTCGAGGGGAAGATAGGGGTGTCGCTGGGGCTAGGTTGCCGTAGAGGGGGTCGCCAGAGGTGGGTTGCCGTTAAGGGGGTCACCGGGGTTGGGTTACCGTAGAGGGGGTCGCCGGAGGTGGGTTGCCGTAGAGGGGGTCGCCGGAAGTGGGTTGCCGTAGAGGGGGTCGCCGGAGGTGAGAACACCGGTGGGTGAGAGAGAGAGAGAGAAACGAGAGAAAGAAAATAAAGAAAGCAGATCTCGGAATTAAGGACAGACCTATAGGAATGGAATAATTCCGTCTCTAATAGTCCGTCGGTAAACTTTCTAAAACTATTTAGCGACGGTTTTTCCGTCGTTAAAAGTCCGTTGGTAAAAGTCCGTTGGCAAATTCTTTTACCGACGGAATGGTCCGTCAGTAAACTTTTTTAACGACGGATTTATACGGAGGCTTTTAGCGATGGAATACCTTCCGTTCTAAAAGTCCGTCGCTAAAGCCATCTTTTCTTGTAGTGGATGACGTCGGGGTCAATCCCAGGCATGTCTGTGGCTGTCCATACAAAAATGCCCGCATAGGTTCGTAACAGGTTCATCAGCTTGAGCTTAGTGTTTTCCTTAAGATTTGAACTTATCCGAACTCTCTTGTCTTCATCTCCAGGACACACTTCATTGCTTACGAGATCCTCTACTGGTTCTTCGCTTTGCATCTTCGTATCTTCCCGGAGATCTTCAATGATGAGTGCTTTTTTGTTCTTCGAATGCCATGAAGTTACATAGCACTGGCGGGCCACAGTCTGATCTCCTTTAACTTTTCCAATCCCTTATTTCGTTGCGAACTTCATCTTGAGGTGGTAGGTCGATACCATAGCTTGTAACTAATTAAGTGCTGGTTGTCCAAGTATGGCATTGTATGCAAAGGGGACCTTCACCACCACAAAATCAAGTATCAGGTTTGCTTGCATCGGGGGTGTACCTATCGCAACTGGGAGTGCGATAATACCTTCGACTGTAACCGAATGATTGGAGAATCCGTATAAGGGTGTATCCATCTTTCGAAGACGGTCTGTAGGAATGTTCATTTTCTTGAACGCGTCATAAAATAAGACTTTGGCTGAACTTCCATTATCAACCAAAACGCGCTTTACATCAAAATTTCTGGCTTTGATGGTTACGACCAACGGATCATTGTGAGGAGTCTTCACATCCTTTAGGTCCTCATCAAAAAAAAAATATAGTGGGTAGGGGCTTAGTCTTCTGTTTCTTGCTTGGGGGTTGGCTTGTTACACATACCTCCATGGCATATGCTTTTCGAGCTTGTCTTGATGAGCCTCATGCAGCTAATCCCCCAGAGATAATGTTGATCGTGCCCACATTAGCATCCCGTTCCTCTCTTCCCTCAGCGGCCGGGGGTGTCTCTTGTCGTCCTTCTTTGTGTGCTACAAACTTTCTCAACTGGCCATTCTTAATGTGAGCTTCGATTTCTCGTTTAAGTGACCCACAATCATCAGTTGAGTGGCCATGATCATTGTGAAAGTGACACCATTAGTCCCTATTCCTTTTGTTCCGCCAAGATGTCATCTTCTCCTCCATTTGAGAGCTTTATTGTCTTTAATCTCGTGTAGTATCTGTGATAGTCTGGCATTGAGGGGCGTCAAGTTATCCAGGTCTTTGGGACACCATTCGTCATGCTTGGAGCACTTCGTCTTTTGTCCTTCTTGGGGATTTAACTTTCGTGATCGTTTCCTTTATTCTTCTTTTCCTTCTCTCAGTTATCCTCTATGGGTCTTCAGGTATTCTTCAGCTTGAATGTACTTGTTAGCCTTCTCAATAAGGGCTTTCATATTGCCTGGAGGACTCTTATTGACGGAGAATGCAAACTTAGAGGTGGGTTGAAGTCCTCAAAGGAACGCCGTATACTTCACAAATGCATCTCTAAGTTATCAATTTCCAAAGTGACCGCATTGAACCGTCCAGATAACAAGCTAAAGACTCGTTCTTTTCTTGTACAATGTTAAGCAGGCTCGCCGAGTTCTTTCTTCAGGAACGACTACTTACAAAGTGCTTTTGAAAGAGATCTGATGGTTGGGAGAAAGAATGTATGGACCTCGGTTGTAGGGACTTAAACAATGCACGTGCAACCTTTTCGTAAAGTGGTTGGGAAGGCTCTACACATGACAGTGTTCGATACTTGGAGGAGCAACATATTTGTTTTGAATTGATAAACATGTTCTCCCGGATCTCCAGTTCCATCATAGAGGTCGCATTGATGCATTCGGAAGTTGGGTGGTAATTTGGCTTTCTCGATTGCCTCAGATAACGGATATCCAGATTCTTCCCTTGGGGGAGATCGTTCCAGAGGATGATATTTGGGGACAACCTTCCAAGAGTCTCGTTCTCGGGAACGGTACTCAGGCGTCTTTCTGAGGATTAATTTCTGAGGGGTGTATAGTTTGGCGACGTTATCAGGAGAGGAATTGGTACTACCCTAGACGGATGGATCGCTGTGGTAGCATGACCCGCTCCTGGTTATGTGTTCTCGTTTCTGTCCTTGGGATCATACGTCAAATCGATCTTTGATCTGTACTTGTGACCGTAACTTGATTTAGAGCTGAGTCAAAGCCATGTCGAGCTTTCGTTGAAGAGTGTTCACGATAGTTTCAATTTGTGGATTTCTTTTGTAAGGTCGGCATGGGGAGTTTTGAATAGCTGACGGTTTAGACGATGACGAAGGTCACCGTTCTTCAGAGTGGATGTCAGAGATCGGTTCCTTCGAGATCGATTTTTGGATTCGGGAATAGTAGATGTTACATTAATATGAACATCTTTCGAAGGACCGGCACGACGATGTGAAGGTGTCGAACTTCGGTCATTAGAACGACTGCATCGATGAGAACTACTGGTTCGTGCGTGACGGTTTTGAGAACGACTTCATGAAGAGTCGCTGGAAGAAGAATGATTGGCCATGTTCCCTGTTGGGATCCCACGGATGATGTCAATCGGTTGCAGCTAAAAACTGGATAGGGAACCATACCAGAAAATAGGCCTGCAAAAGAGAACACCGAGTGACTGCCGGGTATGGTTTCGGCGGGAGAACGCTCCGATGCTTAAGTCAGAGATTGCTAACAAAGTAGAACTCTGAGAGAGCAGTAATACACATTGTATATGTGAGTGAGCTTGTCCATACCTGAGGAGTTAGGCCCCTTTATGTAGTAGTAGGATGAAGAGCCCTAGTAGAACTGGGCTATGAACAGATCTACTCATAATCGAATTAGGATCTTAGAGGATCACATATCTAACTCAGACGATAGAGTTAGAATACTTTTAGGAGTCTGCCTGATAATCAATATGGGAAGTGCCAAATCAACAATAAGCTAGTAGGGGTTACGTGTCATAAGTGCCACATGTCATCCGTAGACTAGAGGCGTACTTTTAGCTATATCAATAAGCATCAGAGTAGAAATCCATGGAAATTCAAATTAAAAGACAGAGACAGAGAGACAAGCAGCACAGTCTACCTCTTGAATTGCTCCCAATCTCCATCCATGGCAACAAAAAGTGCGAGTCTCAAGCTTCTCATAGACAACAAAAGCGGAAAAGTCCTCTTTGGAGAAGCAGGAAAAGACTTTGTCGATTTCCTATTCCACATTTTGTCTCTGCCAGTCGGCACGGTCGTCATTCTTCTCTCCAAGGGCAACATGGTGGGCTCTCTAGGTAAACTTTATGATAGCATCGAGAGCTTGGATGAAACATACATGCAAGCTGACCTAGACAAAGCTGGCATTCTAAATCCAAGAATGCCAAGCCCTACTGCCAACATTCCGCTTTTGATATCCAACAACGAAGTATAATCAGGTCGCCAGGAACTGTATAACTGCAATGGCATTAGTTCATATACTGCATGTCTTTCCAATGTTGCAGATAATCCGAATGCGATCTGCCCCTGCTGTCGGAACTGCATGAATAGGCGAATGACTTACATTGCAGCAGCTCCGGCCGAACAAGTGGAGACAAATATCAGCAAGGGGGTTATGTGAAGGTGGTGATAACCTACATGGTCATGGACGATTTGACGGTGAAGCCTATGTCCACCATCTCAAGTATTACTCTGCTCAACTCCTTTAGCCTTACGAATTTGGGAGCTCTGAAGGAGAAGGTGGTTACTTCGGGAAAGAACGAGGTACACCATTCATATTGGTAGACACCATTGTTGTATACTGGCCAAATTATTCATATAAACGTCCTCATCATCATTCAATGCCAAATGCATTACTAAGTAACAAACGTCCTCACCATCATCACGTGTGAACTGCATGAGAATCGGTAAAATTTATCAGAGAGCCTCGTTTCACTTGCTTCTTTCACTGTTTAATCTCTTCTTTTTTATCCCTTGGTATAGGCTGTGAAGCTGCGGAAAACGTCTCTGCTCTCGGATGAAGTTTTAACAAACGTTTTCCTTTGGAATAAGAAAGCTTAGGTCCGGTTGAGAGTACGTGGTTACCTGGGACATTGTTATCATTAGATAACGTCATCCTTATGATATGTTCTCGTATTCAAATGTACAGCCTCTGGCAACATGTTCATGTGTAATCCTGAGAGAAAGAGTAATGGAATAATTTTTCCCTTCCATGGTGTAGGTCTATGGCAAAACAGTGTTGCACTTTTTGTCTCGGTTTGTACGCTCGGTTTTCATGTTGAATATCAACGAGGAAAGAGAATCTCTACAAATTAAGCAAACTGTCACAAGACTCTTTCTCTGGCTGAAAAGGTTAAATAGCAAATGTCCCGGTGCTTTTAGCCACTCCTTCAGTAGCAACAACCAACTAAAGAGAGACTATTCTTTATATTACTCCTTAACAATTTTGATGAGGAAATTGATATTCACGCTCTACACTTGAACTAGCTCGTTCCACATTTGTCACTGAAAATTGTCGAAGTGGCATTTGAAAATGTCGTATATGATGATTATTTGAAGTAAACTTGTTCAAAAGAAAATGACAACATCATTTTTCTTTAAAACAAGGGATAAGTACTAACATTATGAATGGAAGATGTTAAAGAGGGGCCTGTGCCATTATATCATATACATGGATGGGAATGGCAAGGGGTCTGAACCACTGCATGTAAGAATTGGCAACGCATAAACCTCATCCTTCCCAAACTTAACCACCTTCTCCTCGAGCGCACCAACTTCCTTAACATTAAACTTGCTGAGCATAGTAATGCTTGAAATGGTGGACATTGGTTTAACAACCAAGTCATCCATCACCATGTACATGAGCACACCCTTGACAAAGCCACCTTCATCAACCGAGCCATTGTTTGCCACCGGGGGTGCAACATATGACAACGTGGCTGACATTTTCTTGGTACAGCACATATTTGGGCACTGAGAAGAGGGATAATCAGAAACATAAGAAAGGCCAGAAGTAGTAAACGAGCAATTTAAACACTCCTAGAATGTTTTTCGCAGCAGGTGCATCATTAAGCAGGAAAAGCAGGTGACCTAGATTTATAGACAACATTTTGTGCTGGGGCCTGGGAACTGGAATGGGCGAAGGTCGAATCAGTGCTAACCAATTTACAGGAAAGACAAATATTACCAGGGGAAAGGACTATTTTGCATGCGGGTATTATCTTTCCAAGAGCAACAACTACAGTAATTTCTAACACAAGCAGGGCTTTTCTTTTTTTATGTGCAAGGCCAAGTTTAAGAACTATGGGTGGTGGAAAGGTTGGGATTAAGAGAAGGGGGAACTGCCTCATTTTATAGTGCATATATCAGGTGGATCATCATATCAAAAAGTGTATTACTACCTATTATGCCTAACAGTCAGACTACACTTTGTCTCTCTGCTCTAACATCGCTAAATCGTCTTTCATCTTTCATGTCACCAAGAGTAAGTAGACATTTATATTTTGCACACACACTAAATATTTTGTCCTCTGCATCTTTCCTCTCTTTTTCACATTAATATTGTTCATACCCTATTCTGGTCGCACCCCAGGACCCGCTAAGGGACCCACTTTGCACGACACATCACCCAGTCAGCGGTCAACTTTTCAACGCTCGAGAGCCGGTCAAAGCAACGCATGCTCAAGTCACGTGAACCACTCGTGAAGCGACCTCGGCGTGCCTTCCACCCCAAGGGTCGGCCACCCTTGGGGGTCGGCCACCCCAAGGGGTCGGCCTCCCTTGGGGGTCGGCCACCTGCCTTGAAGACCGACGCCGTCACCTTTGACCGTGCTCCGTTGTCACGACGACCGTCGCTCGCGGCCGCGCTCCGTCGTAGTCGCGACGACCGTCGCTCTCGGCCGTGCTCCTTCGTCGCGATGACCGTCGCTCGTAGTCTCGATGACCGTCACTTGTGGCCGCTCTGTCGCCATGACAACCGTCGCTCACGGTCGAGCGCCATCCACGCAACGACCCTTGTTGCTCGGACATCACTCTGCGACCCTCGTCGCCCACACTCAACCACGCCCCATGCGCCACAATCATGTTATATACTTACGGGATGGGCTCACAACCTCAAAGCCATCGCTGTCTTCATTCCAGGGGGACTTCGCTCCGTGCTCCGGTACGAGGACCCTTCGCAGCGGGATAGGCGACTCCTCCGGGACACTATCTCCGCCAGGGTGCCTGCGTGACTGGCCTACGTGCTCTGGCACTGGGGGCTCGCGTCGGCACCCCTAAGGACTATGACCCCCGGGTCACTCCGAGATGGGAGCAGGTCTTCGGAAGGGCATCTTGCCTAGTCCACCTGGCAGCTGGGCGTCGGGTCTTCCCCACCGCTGCCAGGCCTGTGGGATTCAGTAAGGGCTTGGACTGGAGGCTGGGGCAACGGGCTACTCTGACCATGCTACCGCGGCATGATCAGTCTCCTCAGACAGGCAGAGAGATGTTGCAAGGGCAGGGCAGCACGAACTTAGGGACCGGCAGTCCAACGGAGGGTCAGTGCGTTGGCCCCCTGGCGACGTGTCGTTCCCAGGGGGTGACACATGTCAACTTATGACACATGCACATTTTTGCCTATAAATAGTGGACTTTGGAGCTTTTTCAAGGATCTTTTCTCTCATTTGGACTTTTCACTTTCTCTCTCTAAAAAGACATTCTCTCTGGAATTCTAGTGAGAGAAATACACTTGGACTCCCGTCTCCGGACCCTTGACGCTGCACCCGCTCCGCGACTGTAGACTGTCAGTCCTGTTCGTCGTCGCCCTGCCTGCGCAGCGCTGCCAGCCCTCACGACCTGTCTGGGGAGCCTTGCCCTCAGCCCTTTCGCCGTCCTTGCTGTCTCCCACGTTGCCTACCTGGAAGCTGACTCAGACCGCATCCTTTGTGGCACCTCCACGTTGCATCGAACCATTTTCATCATCATCATTTTGGCGACTCCGCTGGGGAGGTGAGCATCGTATTGCGGTTTGCACATCTTCCGGACTTAGGCATCATGCCTGTGCAACGGAGAGCTACCAGGACAACCAGCCAAGGACCCAACCTCGCCATGCAAGAACACCACCTCGGTGATCAGAAAGAGACTAGCGCCACGCAGCTCCAAGACCAGCTGCCAACCACTACCCCTGACGTGCAAGTGCTCGTAAGTGCAGCCATCCAGCAACTCACTCCAACCATCACCACTCTGCAAGATTCACAGACCACTCTACTAGCCGTCATTATGGAGATGCAAAAATCCATACAAGCCCTGGCCTCGCAGCAGGCCGCTCCATCAATCCAGCCTTCAGGACTGGGGCCAGCTTTTGACGTCGCCCCGGCCCCAGTGTCGCGACTACCGCCGCCTTAGATATCCAGACCCTTGGCGGTAGGGCTCGCAACACCCTCGCCACCAGTAGCCGACATATCTCTTTCTGTAGTGCCGCCCCGCAAGCTACACACCGATCTTGGGCCAGTCTTGCAGCAGATTCTCCCCGCTGTCACACCATCTCATCCGATGCCGACAAGAAGCTCCTCTGAAACTCATGACTCCATCGAGATGGAACCTAATCCGTATCCAACTGAGCAACACCAAACCCCCGGCCAAGTGATAGACATGTCTCGCCAACCCACACTCGCCCCTGCACAGCTGCCCTTGCCAGCACCTGTACTATACCAACCCTCCCATGTCCCCGTTCATCAAGCCGTACCATCTGGGGGCTCGGGGGCTCGGGGGCTCGCGACCCACCAGGCGGTCATCACCCCTTGACCGGCAATGAGGCACCATCCTCTAACTATGTCACTCGGTCAGATTTGGAAGCCCTTGTCCGTCGCCTATAAGGAATTCCAAACCGGACTCTTCAGCCCGTCTGACCGGACACGCCCTGTACGCCAATGATATCGCCATCGCACCCTACCCCCTCAAGTACAAGCAACCAAACTTTGTGCTCTTCAACGGACGTGAGGGCAACTCCCGTGAGCACCTAACAAGATTCGCAGGCTCCTTGGAGCAGTATGGTACAGGAGGAAGCTTAAAGTTGAGAGAATTCCACAAATCCTTTACAGGCTTGGCTTACACTTGGTATCACCAGATCCCCGCAGGGACCGTCCATACCTGGAACGACATGGTCCAACTGTTCTTAGACAAGTTTCATTATGAGACCGAGCGCGTGACTATCGTTGATATTGCTGGCATTCGCCAGAACCAGGGAGAAGACTTGAATAAATATGTGCATCGTTTTCATCTCAAGTGCCTTGAGTGCACGGATTTTAGCAAAGACGAAGCGTTGGTTCCCATATGCATCAAAAATATGATTGACGTCTACCGAGTACATATCGAGAACCTACAGTTGAGGTCATGGGGACACCTCAAGGAGACAGCCTGACGAACTTACGAGACAGTTGGTCCTGTCAAGTCATGGAAGCCTCGACCGCAAAGTATGCTGTTGGCCTCAGCAGATACACCTATCACTCAGCGTAGCAACAACAGCAACAACTATGCAGGCTTCAAGCGTCAGCTTCCAGATGGGGACCAAGGCTCCGACAAGCGAAGGCAACAAAGGCCTGCACCTGACTATCCCTGTGATCTGAATACAGTGAAGGAACTCTTGGCGGAATGGGTGGCGCATGACAAAAATTTCCAACTGCCACCAATGCGGACCAACATCACAGACGAAGAAAAGGCCAGACCCACCTACTATCCTTTCCATCGAGCCCTTGGCCATTCGCTCAAAAATTGTAATGCACTGCGAACCATCTTTGCAAGAAAGGTAGCGTCGGGTGACCTACAGCTACGGAAGAACAACGATGTACGCAAAGATCCCTACCCACCGCATCGCAACAATAGGGAGCACCAGGCCCGTATGGCTGTCACTGACCATGTCGAGCCTATAATCCACGAAGCCCCGGCAGAGCCCATACTGACAAACGTGCCTCCTTCAGCTAAGCAGTCGATGTCTTCCTTTCGACAGATGACGAAGATCAAAAGTTTTTTTGATGAAATGGGGTTTTCACCCACCGCCCGGACTTATCTTTCCAATTGCCTGCCCGAGGTCACCACCGGCCTCGGTCCCGAATGCTTCGCCGTCCAGGCTGAATTACGTCACATCCCCTCCACGGCCTTAGTCTTCTCGGATGAAGACTCGCCGCCGGTCGAGCATCACAATCGGCCGCTGTTTTTAGAATGTACTGTTAATGGCACGGGCTTCCGTCGTGCCTTGGTTGATTGCGGCGCCTCGATCAACATCATACCTCTCATCACCCTGCAACAGGCCGGCATTCCCCCAAGGAAAATCATCCGTGACCCCGTCAAGATTACCGGCTTTGGACAGGGTCCTCAGTCGACCCTCGGCCATATCACTGTCGACCTCATGGTCGGAACTGTCCGTCGCGACACTACTTTTCACGTAATAGACAGCGAGTCTGCCTTTCACCTCCTGCTCGGGCGACCATGGATCCATGTTAACAAGGCCGTTCCCTCAACATACCACCAGTGTGTGAAGCTGGTAGCCGGTTCTACGGGGCATGAGGTAGCGATGACAATCCCTGCAACCAAAGCCCCCTTTGAATGCGCCGAATCTTATTTCGCCGAGGCCTCCTTCTTCACTAATTTTGCCGAGGATGGTGAGAATGCTACTCATATACATTCTACCAGGCTACCAACTTGGGATGAGCTGTGCGGGGACAAGCCTCCCAAGGCCAAAACCGAGAGAAGTAACAAGAATAATGGATCAACCCCACCGCTTTTGCCTGCTGCCACGACCAATTCCCCCCTTCTTCCCCCAAGTCCAAGAAGCAAAAGGCTGAGCCGGCCTTTCAACGTATCGTCAAGGACGGCAAAATCATCTATCAATTATGACGGTATGCAGGGGCTCCAGGCGGTCCCTCATCAGACCCCCTCGACCCCGACACCCTTGGAGAGACTGAATGGTGCTGCACGGCCGAGCATTGCCAGCCAGATCCTGACCTCACCCCCGGCGCGGCACCACCTTGCTATGAGGACGGCCCTCGACCACAGGCTGAAGATATTGAAGAAATCAACCTGGCCGACCCGGGCGAAGAACCGCGACACACCTACATTGGCACAAAACTCGCCCCCGGCCGAAGAGAGGAATTGGTTTCCCTCCTGCATGAGTATCGTGATGTCTTGGCATGGAGCTACAATGAGATGCCCGGACTGGATCCTGCCTTAGTCACACACCATCTCAACATTGCTACCGGATCCGTCCCTATCCGACAACACCCGCGGACATTCCGCCCCGAGCTCGAATTGAAAATCAAGCAAGAGATTGAACGCCTTCTGCAGGCAGGCTTCATCGAACCTATCACTCACCCTATTTGGCTGGCTAATGTCGTCCCTGTACAAAAGAAAAATGGCCAAGTCCGCGTCTGTATTGACTTTCGGGACTTGAATAAGGCATGCCCCAAGGACGAGTTTCCACTACCCAATATCGACATGCTTACGGAGGCCGCCGCCGGATATGAAACTTTATCTTTCATGGATGGGTTCGCAGGTTATAATCAGATTCGCATGAACCCCGACGACAGCGCCAAGACAGCCTTCCGCACTCCTATGGGTAATTTTTGTTGGAAAGTTATGCCTTTCGGCCTCAAGAATGCGGGTGCTACGTATCAAAGGGCTATGACAGCAATCTTCCATGACATGATACACCGTACTGTGGAAGACTACGTCGACGATCTTATTATCAAATCCAGGAAGGAAAGTGATCACCTCACCGACCTTCAAGCAGTCTTTGATCGTTGCCGCCAGTATAACATGCGGATGAATCCATTGAAATGTGCCTTCGGCGTCTCCTCCGGCAAGTTCCTCGGCTTCTTGGTCAGTCGACAGGGCATCGACGTTGACCCTTTGAAAGCGGCCTCCATCCAAGAAATGCCCTCCCCCAAGAACACAAAGCAACTGAAGAGCTTCCTCGGCAAGGTCTCTTACCTCCGACGCTTCATACCCGCGCTGGCCGAGCTCATTACGCCATTCCAACACTTGACGCGTAAAAGCGCACCATGGAATTGGGGTGCGCCCCAACGGCGAGCATTTGAACGGATTAAGGCGGTCCTCATGTCACCGCAAACCATGGTCGTACCACAACGGGGCATCCCACTCCTACTCTACCTGACTTCCACACCCAGATCCATTAGGGCTTTGCTTGCCCAAGAAGTCGAAGGTGTCGAGCGTCCTATTTATTACCTCAGTAGAGTGATCAGGGGACCCGAAGCCAACTACTCCGAGCTCGAGAAACACTGTCTAGCCTTGGTGTACGCCTCGCAGAAATTCAGACATTACTTTCTGGCGCACCAGATCACACTCGTCACCAAGGCTGACCCACTCCGTTACATGCTTACGCGTCCCGCCCTGTCTGGTCGACTCACCCGGTGGTTGTTGCTATTGGCCGAATTCGGTTTATCTATCAAGAATCCTACAGCTCTGCGGAGCCAAGCACTTACAGACCTCCTGGCCTTCTTCCCACGCCAACAATGTGAACCGACATCGGATCAACTGCCTGGGGAGGAGACAGCCCTGATCACCGACATCGATGAACTGTGGACGCTTGAATTCGACGGCTCTGCCACTAGCAAAGGTCCCAATGGCACACCCCTCCGGCAAGGGGGTGCCGGCATAGTCCTCCGGGCCCCAGACGGTGTTACCACTTCACTATCTTTCAAACTTGCATTCCCGGTGTCTAACAACGAAGCTGAATACGAGGCACTTGTCATTGGCCTCATGCTTGCCGTCAGTATGGGGGCTAAGGCGCTGTGTGTGAAAGGAGACTCAAATTTGGTCATGAAGCAGGCGGACGGAGAGTTCGCGGTCAAAGAACCAGCCTTGGCACCTTATCGTGCCTTGGTGCAACACTTGGAAGGAAGACTCGGCCATGTCCAGTATGAACATCACAATAGGTGCCACAACAGACATGCGGACAGCTTGGCCACGATCGCGTCAAAGATAGAAGTCGATGGTGAACAACGGATGCTAACCATCGTCAAGAGAATGGAACCATGCACAGCACTGAACCTAGTCCCGAGGGACGTTACTGCGGACGATTGGAGGCAACCGATTATCGACAAACTTAAAGCGCCATCTCTTGCTCATGCCTCCACCCTTACAGACTTTTCAATGATGGGAGATGTCTTATACAGGCGGTGTCCCGGAGGCACTCTAGCCAGATGTTTGGCCCCGGAAGAGGCAAAGCACAAATTACAGCTCGGCCACCAGAAGTGTTGTGGCCTCGACGGTCCCCCTCTATATCGTCGCCTCCAGCGTATGGGCCTATATTGGCCATCCATGGCCAAGGACGCCTCGGATATACAAAAAGACTGTCCCGAGTGCTTGTATGCACCTGACGGTGCAGAAGCTCTTGTCATTGACATCGAAGGTGACTGGCGCCAGCCTTTCATCCAGTATTTATCCCACGGGATTCTACCACCTGACCGCGGCTCAGCACGATCCATCAAGCGCAAGGCAGTCAAGTATTTTGTGACGGAAGGCGAGTTGTTTCGCAAGGGATTTTCGGGACGCACCCTGCGATGCTTGCAGGGTGCCCAAGTAGTCAAGGTCATTAACGAAGTACACAATGGTGATTGTGGTGAACATCAAGGCTCCCAGAAGCTGTATGCAGAATTACTAAGATTGGGGTATTATTGGCCGACTATGGAATCCGACTCCATCTCTCATGTCCGACGCTGCCAACCCTGCCAGCGGCACGCCGACAGGATACACACGCCAGCATCCGACTTGCGCATGATCTCAGCCCCATGGCCATTTCATTCTTGGGCCCTCGACCTCATCGGCCCCATCCACCCGCCATCCAAACGCCATTCCTGGATCATGGTTGCTACTGAACGCTTCACGAAGTGGGTCGAAGCCGTACCTCTGCGGAGAGCCACGGGAGGTGCCGTTTCTAACTTCTTACGTGACGTCATCTGTCGTTTCGGCATCCCTCGATGTATTATATCTGACAATGGCACGCCATTCATTAACCGAGAGGTTCGAGCTCTCATGGAAGGATACAACATCAGCCATGCTACATCAACTCCCTATTACCCGCAAGGTAATGGTCAAGCTGAAGCTTCCAACAAGACTTTGCTCTGAGTATTATCGCGAATGGTGCATGACGCCGACCGGTCATGGTCCGAACAACTGAATCTGGCACTCTGGGCCTACAGAACATCCCTGCACACAGCGACAAAGGCCACGCCCTTCTCTCTCGTCTACGGGGACGAGTGCGTGGTACCTGCCGAGATCGCAGTACCATCGGCTCGACTTTCTCTAAGCAGCGGTCTCGGAGATGAAATAGCCCGGCTGGCGGCACTTGACGGCCTCGACGAACGACGAGCCACGGCCCTGCGCCGCATGAAGAAATATCATGAGCAGCTCACGAAAGCTTATGGGAAGACCGTCAAGCCACGTTCATTTATCAAGGGTGACCTTGTTCTTCAAGCCGCCAAACATGTACGAGCCAACATGTCAGCTCCTAAATTCACGCCAAACTGGGAGGGCCCTTTCACGGTGCACGAAGCCCGCACTAATGGCTCATACCTCCTGCTCAACCACGACGACGGTCAAATCTCGGCCCCATCAACGGCCGCTACCTGAAGAAGTATTATGTTTAGTCACGGCAATGTTCCCCCAGCCCTATCCGCCCGCATCATAGTACTCGCACTCATAGCATTTTTGTACATGCGACATTGCTTACAGACTTGTAATTTTTGTTGATCTGTATAGCGTTCTACGCTACTCATGTAATGGCGTTTTGTCCCACGTCCTATCAATACAAAGTCATGCTGTTACCTCAGCTTCTGCCTAGCTAACACTCATTTTCAACCTATGCTTCCTAAGTCACTTTCTACGGGCGGGAAAGGGAGAACATTCACAGGTGACCAAAATGCACAAGACATTCAAAAAAAAAAAAGAGAGCAACCGAACACAACATGCAATAAGCCAAGATCATCGAAAATATATACATATACATCAAACGTTTACTAGCCATCGTTGAGTGCTACAACTACAGCAAAGTAACATACAAGCTATGAAAGTCTAGACAACAGTGATGCAACTGGGTGGGAGCTGAATGCCTGAAGTGCCTCCCGCTCTGCTTGTACCTCTGACCATCCAGCATCAAGCTCGGCCTGTCGCCTCAACCGTTCTGACTCTCGCCCATCCACCTCACCTCGCCGCCTCTGTAGATCGGCCAACTGCCTCTGCAAATCGACGAGCTGTCTCTCTATCTCTGCTACCTGCATGTCAATCCCGGCCAACTCTGCGGTAATCTCTGACCGCTCCGCCTCTAACCCTGTACTGCGCCGCTCCAGCAACATCTCTCGCATGACCACGACTGCGCGCCTCTCATCCATCTCATGGCTGCCGCTCCTCGACCTAAAGAAATCTGCTAGCCAGTCCAGCTGCATGCCTAGTGATGTGAACGGAGCGAACTCTGAAAGCGACCGAGCAACGAACTCTGCAGTCCAACCCGTCGACGGCACACTAGCAAACGGCAGCAACCACTCCATAAACCCGGCAGACACCCACATCCGTAGTACTGGGTTCTCTACCCCCACCATCTCGAATGTCTACGGGAACGCCGCCTTCACCAGCTCTAGCCGGCGCACCGTCTCCGCCGGTAGCTGGAGGCCCCCCCAAGCCTCCACATCCACCTAACCGCTCGAAGACCCTCTACTCATCTCTCCGGCTGTCGCGCCACTGCCACCCGCTGCAGAAATCTCCTACATTCCACCCGCCCTCTGCGCACCAATCGTGGCTGAGTGCATCGCCAGTAGGGTAGAGCCAACCTCAACCACGGACTCCGGTAACGTGTCGTGCCGTCGCGCCACCACAGCTTGAACTGGTGTCTCTTGCTCATGAACTGGGGCAGCAACAACAGACTCGGGCTCCGCCGTATCACCACCATCACCTCCCACAACCTGCGTCTCCATGCCTGTCCACCAGTCCTCGTCAATATCAAACATCACTGTATCGCTCCCCTCTCCGCCGTATAGTGCCCCCACCGTTTCCTCAGTAACAGGCAATGGACTCACCCTCCTCGTCACACCGGCCGCCAATATCTCAACGGCCTCAGTCTCATCACTGTCAACTGATCTGCCGGCCTCGGCTGCCATAGCCTCCTCGCCTTCGATTTCGGTCTCGGCCTCGCTACCCTCCGCGACCACCTCTTCCTCGTCCCCCTGGCAAAACCGCTGTTTGTTCACAAATTATGATCAATATGCAAACCATATTCATACGACAAAAGAAGGGACAGAAGCAAACCTCAGAGTCTAGCTCCTCTAATATGTCGCGCGGCCTCTTCGCCCCTGATATGTGTGGGGCTGATGTACCGGCGCTAGCCTGACGCGCTGTCTCCATCATCCCCACTCACAATGCCGATAAAGGGCCCTTGCCGGCCCCCGGCACCCTCGGCACCTCTGCAATAAGCTCCTTTCCGCGGTCCTCCCCTGGGGCAGCGTCCCCAGCTCTCCGGCATCCTCCTTCGCCTCCCTCTCCGAGCTCGGAACAGAACTCCCGGTCACCAGTGACAGCATCCCGCACTGCCTCGCCACTGTGGCCGATATCAGACTCAGAGCTCGGTCGCATGCAAACACATCTACCTGTCGACGTGTGCCTGACGGCTGTGCCAGCCATCTGGCCCAGCTCCCTCACAGCCGCTCCTACCAATGTGCATAATCCACTGTCACCGCCCCTGCCACCTCTATCCCTGGCTACCTCCACTCTGTCGTCGGTGCCGGCCACTCGCGGGCTCTGTCATATCGTGTATACCCAAAAGCCGTCGCCACACTCCAAGGGCTATCATAACTGCATGGGGGCTCTAAGTCATACCCGAATGCCAATGACAGATGGTCCGGGCTATACCTCGCCACATAATAGCAGCACTCGGCGGGCTTCCCGCCATCATCTGTCAACACCGGGAGCCAGCCGGGAAAATACGCAACCAATAGCGCCAGCTGTCCTGGCACTAACTCGCCTCTCCTGCTCAGATCTGTCGTCACCTCCTGCACATGCAGCCATGGCGACATACCATATGACGCATGCATCTCCATATAGGGCCGTCGCTCGCATTCCTCCCATTTGTCTAGAATTTGTGCCAACGGACACCCCGGCCTCCTGATGCCTGCCCAAGCAAACGCCCAAGACCCGCTGCACCATAACGCTACATGCCGTGACCTGCCTGGACGGGTCACTGTCCCCATCGTCGGTGACGGATGTGGGAGTGGGTATCCATCGGGCCGGTACCCTGGAAAGCACTCGTACAGGTACCTCTGCAAGAACATCCAGTCCACGTACGTCGCCACCTGATACCGACCATATGACCGCTTCACGTCATTCACGAACTGATCTAGCCGCGAGTATAACGTGCCCAAATACACTGGAGCCAAGCCGACCCGCCTTCCCTACGCCATCCGAATGGCCAAGGGAAACACCCTCGGGGAAATGCCATCCTCAGGTGTCCCCTTGAACACAAACCTGCAAGCAACGACCGGCAACATATGTCAGTTTGACGTTCTACATGGCAAGCAGGACATACGATATATTCACGCATAATCATATGACAGTACGAAAATTTACCTCGACAAGAACATAGCCAAAAACGCCACCAACTCGTACCGATCGTTGCCATGATACAGCCTCATCACAAACTGGGCAGCATTGCCCAACCTCTGGCCTGTCCTCGCCTGCGGCGTACCATAGAACTGGCACAGCCACCCACCGTACGTCCCCTTCTGGTGCTTCTTCGTCTCCGCCAGGATGTCTAGTAGCTGTGTCTGCAACAACCGCTCCTCCCCACTAAACCGGGTCACCCGTGCATCCACCTCCCCTTGTATCGGCAGCCCTATCAGCATCAGCACATCGAGTAACGTCGGCCCGATCTCCCCGAACTCAGTCACGAACGTATGCGATTGCGTGCTCCATCTTGCCAGCAATCGGGTCATCCCTGGCGTATCCCTATATAACGCCAGCCCCCTCGCCGTGATATTGATCGCCGGCAACAGTCCCAGTGCCTGCAACACCTGCGCCCTCTCCAGTGTCTCCACCATATGCTCACACCAAAAGTCCCACCCTATCGGCATCGCACTATGGCCCTTGAACACCACCGGCGACCAAGGTATATCCTCTTTCCCAATCAACAATGCTGGTACATACCTCGGCGACATCACAGGCGCCTCCGCCCAACTCGGCGCGTGAAGATATGGTGACAACAGCCGAGGCTCCTCTCCCATCGACAGACCACCCCACGGTGTCGTGAACGCTCCGTCTGCCACCCGAATAGCCAACTCCCTCCACAGCTCCTGGTCCAGTACACACGGTACTACTCCCCTCACCCCCAGCAATGTGTTTGTCTTATCCGGCTCCGGATCGTAGGACCTCCTATCGCCATCATCAAAGGTCAATGGCACTGCCGCCTCGACACCCGCTGCTGGTATGGCCTCATCGACTGGGGGCGCCGGCACAGGTACAGTCGTCATACCCCGCGGCGGTCGCGATGTACCCGCCGCGGCCCCTCGCGGCTTCGCCCATATCTTCTGCCGAACTTTCTTTGCTGCTGGCGTAGCTCCGGGCTATAAGGTTGGGACTTGGGCCTGTCGGACACCCTGCGTGACAGACCCCCCATGACTGGCCGACCCCCAGTGTGCGGACGACCCCCCATGACTGACCGACCCCCCTCGCGTGGCCGACCCCCCCTGTGCGGGCAACCCCCTTGGCGTGGCCGACCCCCCTCGTGCAGGCGACCCCCCATGACTGGCCGACCCCCCTCCCCTCGCTGAGCCACCGACCTTTCCTCTCGGACGACCCCCTGGCCCCGACGACCCCTCGCCCCCTTCCGCCTCTTCTCTCACCATCTCTTTTCTCTCTCTCTCTCTTTCTCTGGCTTTTGTTGGCACAAATGGCGGTGCCTCCCCCTCCCCTTCCTCTCCTTATATAGGGGTGGGCCAAGATACAATCTTGGCCCCTCATCTACCTTCCCATCCTTTCGCGCTCCCTTTCCTTTTTTCTTTTTTTTCCTTTCCTTTTTTTTCCTTTTTTCTCTTTCTTTTCTTTTTCTTTCTCTTTTCCTTTTTTTTACGCTCCCGTCCGCCGGCGCCTCGCCGCAGTTTGTCACCCACGCACCGTCGCCACAATGACCGCCGTGCGCGCCCATGCCCCACCTCTACGGCCTTCGTCACACGCACTCACATGACAACTCCGAGACTGGCCCCGTCGCCAGCGTGCTGTTTCCTCGATCCACGTCGCCCATGTTAACTCATCGCGCTCTCTACAACGCGCGCTCAATGCCAATGGTCACTTGATGCTCGTCACCGACAGCGCTCAATTGCCACGACGACATCACTAAGTATAGCCTCGAGACATTCGTCGCCGCGCCATCTTCATGATGCGTGCCCCCGGCACCAAGTATTGACCCCGCGACGCTCGTCGCTGCGCCCATGCGCAACAATCATGATACAGGCCTTGGGGCATCACACTTATTCACCACGCCATCAAACTGCGGCATGGGCTGAGCGCCATCACGGGCTAGCGCCATCGCCGGCACAATCAACTACGGGATGGGCTCACAACCTTGAAGCCATCGCCGACACAATCAACTGCGGCATGGGCTGAGCGCCATCACGGGCTAGCGCCATCGCCGGCTCAATCAAACTGCGGGACGGGCCGTATGCCATCGCCGGCTCAATCAAACTGTGGGACGGGCTTCGTGCCGTCGCCGGCTTAATCACACTGCGGGACAGGCCATATGCCGTCGCCGGCTCAATCAAACCGCAGCATGGGCTGAGCGCCATCGCCGGCTCAATCAAACTGCGGGAAGGGCTTCGTGCCGTCGCCGGCTCAATCACACTGCGGGATGGGCTGTATGCCGTCGCCGGCTCAATCAAACTGCGGCATGGGCTGAGCACCATCACGGGCTAGCGCCATCGCTGGCTCAATCAAACTGCGAGACGGGCTGTATGCCGTCGCCGGCTCAATCAAACTGCGGCATGGACTGAGCACCATCACTAGCTAACGCCATCGCCGGCTCAATCAAACTGCTACACGGGCTTAGCGTCATCACAGGCTCCATCACCAGGGACCCTGGCCCCCGCAGCAGGATGGGCTGTAACCACAGCGTTTATGCGTGTGACGCCCGCTCAGGTTGCCCCTCCGCGCACGCCACACGCAGGGGACTTATGTTCATACCCTATTCTGGTCGCACCCCAAGACCCGCTAAGGGACCCACTTTGCACGACACATCACCCAGTCAGCGGTCAACTTTTCAACGCTCGAGAGCCGGTCAAAGCAACGCATGCTCAAGTCACGTGAACCACTCGTGAAGCGACCTCGGCGTGCCTTCCACCCCAAGGGGTCGGCCACCCCAATGGGTCGGCCACCCTTGGGGGTCGGCCACCCTTGGGGGTCGGCCACCCTTGGGGGGGGGGGGGGGTCGGCCACCTGCCTTGAAGACCGACGTCGTCACCTTTGACCATGCTCCGTTGTCACGACGACAGTCGCTCGCGGCCGCGCTTCGCCGTAGTCGTGACGACCGTCGCTCTCGGCCGTGCTCCTTCGTCGCGATGACCGTCGCTCGTAGTCTTGATGACCGTCACTTGTGGCCGCTCTGTCGCCATGACAACCGTCGCTCACGGTCGCGCGCCATCCACGCAACGACCCTTGTTGCTCGGACATCACTCTGCGACCCTCGTCGCCCGCACTCAACCGCGCCCCATGCGCCACAATCATGTTATATACTTACGGGATGGGCTCACAACCTCAAAGCCATCACTGTCTTCATTCCAGGGGGACTTCATTCCGTGCTCCGGTACAAGGACCCTTCGCAGCGGGATAGGTGACTCCTCCGGGACACTATCTCCGCCAGGGTGCCTGCGTGACTGGCCTACGTGCTCTGGCACTGGGGGCTCGCGTCGGCACCCCTAAGGACTATGACCCCCGGGTCACTCCGAGATGGGAGCAGGTCTTCCGGAGGGGCATCTTGCCTAGTCCACCTGGCAGCTGGGCGTCGGGTCTTCCCCACCGCTGCCAGGCCTGTGGGATTCAGTAAGGGCTTGGACTGGAGGCTGGGGCAACGGGCTACTCTGACCATGCTACCGCGGCATGATCAGTCTCCTCAGACAGGCAGAGAGATGTTGCAAGGGCAGGGCAGCACGAACTTAGGGACCGGCAGTCCAACGGAGGGTCAGTGCGTTGCCCCCCTGGCGACGTGTCGTTCCCAGGGGGTGACACATGTCAACTTATGACACATGCACATTTTTGCCTATAAATAGTGGACTTTGGAGCTTTCTCAAGGATCTTTTCTCTCATTTGGACTTTTCCTTTCTCTCTCTAAAAAGACATTTTCTCTGGAATTCTAGTGAGAGAAATACACTTAGACTCCCGTCTCCGGACCCTTGATGCTGCACCCGCTCCGCGACCATAGACTGCCAGTCCTGTTCGTCGTCGCCCTGCCTGCGCAGCACTGCCAGCCCTCACGACCTGTCTGGGGAGCCTTGCCCTCAGCCCTTTCGCCGTCCTTACTGTCTCCCGTGTTGCCTACCAGGAAGCTGACTCAAACCGCATCCTTTGTGGCACCTCCACGTTGCATCGAACCATTTTCATCATCATCAAATATCAACAAATAGTATGTAAAATAGTTCAAATTTTAATGAAAAATATATTGCTTCCGGCTTACTTTTGTACCTTTGAGCCCCAAGAATATTTTAAGAGGTGGGCCTGTTCTTTTAGCATTTTCATTTTAGTGATGATCAAAAAGATTCTTTTAATTGTCTACTTTTATCATTTTCTTATTTTGGAAAAAATCTGAATTAAACAGCGAGAAAATGTTAAAACACCTAGGTTTTGACCTTTTTTCAACCAACATTAACCCCAATGTCAGAAAAGCAAAAAAAAAAAATTTATTCATGTACCCTTGTGACATCACTACATCATTGCTTCCCTCTTTTCTCTCTCTCTCTCTCTCTCCCTCTCTCTTCGTAACACCACATGATGGCACCACTTAGGGCTGTATACGAACTGAGTTCGAGTCGAACATGGGTGTGTTCGAACTCGGTTCGTTTATGTTTTGGTATGTTAGAACTCGGCTCAAGTTCGTTTAGAGCCAAAACTACAATGTTCGAACTCGGCTCGAGTTCACAACTATAAAACTTGGCTTGACTCGTTTATCTCGTTTAACTATACGAGCCGAACACGAGTTCGCAAACTCGACTCGTATTTGTGTTCTCCCTAACAATTAAATCCATAATCCATAAATTTGCTCAAAAATCTCAAATTCTTCAAATAATCAAGCTACAATGAATCAAAAATTTAAAATCAAAATACAGAAGATACATGCAAAATAAAAAACATTGAAAAAAAGGTCTTGATCGATCGGCAATATTACCGCTTTTCCCCCCGTCTACTCCTGTCAAAGCAAATTCAGGCAACTCCCGTGGAAGCATATTCCGGTGACTCCCGTGGAAGTAGATTTCGGCGACGGGATGTCCATGTGTGAAAGAGAGAGAGAGAGAGGCGGCGATCTGTGAGGGAGAGAGGCTCTATGTGCAATCTGCCGATCTATGAGGGGTGTATATCTTTGAGATGAGGGAGGTGACAAGAGAGCAAGTGCGGCTACCAGCTGTTGCCAATATGTGATAGGGTGTGTGTTTGAGACGAGGGAGTACGGGTGTGTCTTTCAGACAAATGAGTGGGGCGGCTGCTGCTTGTGAGTTTGTCATTTTGAGTGTGTAGGTTTTAGTTTTAGTTTTAGTTTATATACTTAGGACTTTTGAGATATTGGGCTTCATAGAATGAGCTGTGTTAATTAGTGGACTTAGAGTTTTGGGCTAATTGACTTTAAGGCCTCCATATTTAAATTTTTATTTATATGATTTATATAAATATTAATTATTTAAACATATTATAATTAATTAATTATTTAGACGAGCTGTTCGCGAACAAGTTTGTGAACATTTTGGAGTGTTCATGTTCGGCTCGTTTATTAAACGAGCTATAAAAACTTATTCATGTTTTGTTTGTATATTAGATGAATTAGTATGAACGAGTTTTATGGAGAACGAACCACGAGCCGTTCGTGAACGGCTCGGTTCATTTACAGCCCTAGACCACTGTCGACCACCTTCGTGACACCATGAAGAATCACGCCCACCACTGTGCCACCATGAAGAACCACGCCCTTCACCACAGCCACCGGCCATGGCCACCACCAAACACCTCAGAACTCATCTTGTCCGGTCGTATCGCGACCAACACATAGCTGCACCCACACTACTACAAAACCACCATCCACCACCATGGGCGTCCTACTACCCACCATATCACTGCAGACGCCCTCATGAACTGCCCATATAGCCACATCCACAACAAACTTTTTTCCTCTCCTCCATCATTCATGACCCACGACTGCTGTCGAACCACCGTAACACCATCCTTTATTACCACCAACCGTTACAGCCTCAAAACCAACCCTTAACCACCGATTCCACGATTGTGGTGGTGGATATTGCGGTTTTGAGGCGACGGTAGATAGGGAATGTCATTGGAAGGAGAAAACATATGGGATAGCATCCTACTAGGGTGGGCTATGGAGCTGACAATTAAAGGGATATTATGGTAATATTTAGGGAAAATCGCAAATAAAGTAGCTACAAAATGAAAATAAAATGGTATAATTACACAAATCACGCAAAAAACTTGCTAGAAAAAATCTAGTCAAATTGATAAAAGTACACAATCATATTACTTAACTGGATACAAAAACAATGAAAATAAGAACGCAAAATGCAAAGCATAAACGAACAGGCCCAGAGCATGTGTTTGGTTATGAGTTTTTGTATCATTATTTTGTTTCCATATTTCTTTCATCTCCAACAAAACATCCCCCTACCACTACCATCAAAACCTATGACACCGTCATAAATTCGAACTTGTTGCAAGTCTCAACAAAAAACAAAGGTAAGGTTAGGAAGATCTCCCCATCGACCGAATCTTCATCGGCATCGGCATATCAGAATCAGTCATGCCACCTCCGCCTCAGCGGCCGGCAAGGCCGTCCTCTCCACAGCCTCATTGCTCAATCCTAGCCTTTCGATCTCTGCCATCTCTAATCCCCGCAATCTGATGGCTCCAATCACACGATCCATCCACCTCGCCACCCGCACACTCTACTCCGACTTCTATGCCGCAACATACTTCGTCGAATCCTCGAGTCTTAAAAATTCAACAAGACATGGCTGGACCTAGGGTTTTCTACTATGGTGGAGAATCTTGTAGTGATGGACGTGGCGGATTCTCTGGTGGTGATGGATATTATATGGTGGATTATCTAGTGGTGATGACTTTTGTTAAAATGTGGGTTATAAGTTCTTTCCATTGAACTTTGAAAGTTATAAACCAAACCCGAAACTCAAAGCTAAAGAGTTTTCAAAAACAAGTCCAAATTGTCAACCAATTTAATAAACTGAAGACACCAAAAAAAAAAAAACTTAACATACATCATTTTCTTTTTTAGATTATAAAACTGAAAACAAAAATACTGTCAAACATTACCTTAGTACGTGTGTAAATGTTGACTTTACTCATTACTTCCTGACTTTCCAAACAATGCTTATTTACTCTATAAATGCTATTTGAGTTTCATTCAGTATTTAAGATGTACTAAGTTTATCGTAAAAATTCTCAAAATGTCAAAGGACAAAAAATCTATACGTGATCCCAACGCTCATTCCCTCGGCCGTGCCCATGCATTGTCACAGTGTCATGTGCTCCCCCACAACATTTAGTGACCGCACTCATCTGCCTTCTTCATTGAGAGTGCCCCTAGCACTTCAAACATCGTGCCTTGCCAATGCAACGTGCCACTTATACATTTAAATATAATATTAGATACCTTATCTATATGAGTTATCCTTGATATATCTATAGATACAGTTTGTCACACTGTCATGTTCCCAGCATTGTCCGTCACTTCACCACACCATGCGCATCTTGCCTTGGATCGTGGAACATGCTTCGATCCACTCTCCAAACTGTATTCTTGATGAAAAGCCTCATATGTCTATGTGTTTTATTCAGATGCATTGTTTGCCCTCTCATATACTCGTTCATGTTTGCTTCGGGAACAAATCTCTATATACGTCTAGCTTGCAACGGACTCCTGGCAATTTTGATGCAGGTTTCCAACAAATCAGAAGTATAGCTTTAAAGCAAAATTTTGTTCAATCAAATGTAGTTAGAAAAAAAATTTCTTGATGCTTGATGATAGAAAGCATGCAGAAGTTGCAACTTTATATCGAGAGCCTTCTCTAACCGTACGTGAGCCTTCTTACTCGTTGATTTCCTAAGTTTTCATGGAATTATTTTTTCTAACTCAAATGGTAAAAATAAAATAATTAAATATTTTTTAACAAGTCAAATTAGAATAAAAACTACGATTAAATTGTCGCCTTTGATAAAAACCTAATCTTTCATACATAGGATCCAATAAAAAAAATTTAGGGGAAACCCACGACGAAACTAAGTACCTACTAGCTATATGAAAATAAAGTTTCTCGACCTTGGGTTCATTTTAGACTAGCTTGATAGGTTGGACATTTTGCTCGATCCCTTTGCAGTCTTAAATTTCAATCTTCTTACATGCATTCATAGCATATTATAATGCAGAGAATAAGTAACAACTCCTGCTAAAATTTCCGTCCCCTTTTTTCCAAAGTTCAAAAATCTTCTTTCTTCGATACATATTTACCAAAATGTATTGCGAAACTTGCTTTTCGTTCTCGATCTTTAGTTTCTGAGGTGGCATAATGTGCATTATTGAGATGCTAACGTAAGAATCCACTTACCGCATTTATTTAAACTAGTGACTTTTTCCTTTGGAACGAAATGGATTAGGTGACACATCACTTCAATGCCTTCTTTACTAAGAGTAACCAGCTAGAAATGATGCATTAAGTTGAGTTGATGCCTCCTTTCGAGGTTCTTTATCAAGCTATCATGGTTACAAGACCTAAGAGACTCCTCGCTGTAACACTGGCCCCAGCACTGCCTCCAATGAAGTTTGAACTCCCAATTGACGTCAGTGGTAATTAGGAGCCATAATAAGCGCTCGATGACCAATATCAAATGAAAGATGAGCATAACACAGAGCACACAGGGTCAGGGTTAGTTTGTGTACTGTTTGTGAAGAGTTTCTAAGTTAATGATCTTACAAGATATGCCAAAAAATACATCTGACTAATATCTCGTTCAACTGATTGACAATCTCATTATTATGCATTAATGCGGTGCACGACATGCACAACATCAGGCGTGGTAGTTGGCATACGGCGGGATGGGCAAAAAGTGAAAAAATTGGATTTAAAATTAAAGGGAAAAAGAAGACAACAACAAATTTAAATCATGCATATGGCGGAAATTCAGGCAAGTTGATTTGATTACTAGTTAAACAACATATATGCCTTGCATCTTAATACAAACAAAATGACATTGAGACCCCAAAACCCTCAAATGCTTATGGCCAAGTCCATCTAGAAGACCAAAAGTCATGTCCACAAAAAGACCATCAGCTTCCTCAAGCCCTCTTTATTCCGAGGAAGACATCACTCAAAACTGTCTTAGACTGGAAGGATGCCTTCAACAGCTTCAACCCCTGACCAACAACCAAAGAGCGAATACATTACATTACTACTTCAAAATTTTGATGACGAAGTTGATATTCTTGCTTCACACTTCAACTAGCTCGTTCTACCTTTATCGCTAAAAATTAACAAAGAGGCATTTGAGAGTGCCATATATGATGACCATTAGAAGTAAACTAGTTCAAAAGAAACACTAAAAATATCATTGTTCCTAATTATGTATACATCTAGGAGACAGTGCCCAATGTGAAATAGATGAATACATATATATTAGGAATATGTGCTAATAGTAAGATCTTTGAATAGAAATAACTAATTAAACAAGGGTGTGTGACAGTATATCGTATATATGCATGAAAATGGCAAGAAGTCTACATATATAATAATAAATGGCAATGCATACCTCATCCATCCCAAAATCAACCACCTTCTCCTCGAGAGCACCGATTTCCTTAACTTTAAACTTGTTAAGCATAGTAATGCTAGAAATGGTGGACATTGGTTTAACAACCAAGTCATCCATCACCATGTAGGTGACCACACCCCTGACAAAGCCACCTTCGTCAACCGAGCCCTTGTTTGCGGCGGGGGGAGCAACATATGTCATCACTCATGACATCTTCCGGGAACAATAGAGCAAACAATAGAGGGATTGTTTAAACTAAGCATCTTGATCAATTCAAATGAAAGTTCTTCTTTAATTTTAAATGTTGAATCTAGTGAGAAATGGCATGAAAGATTAGGCCATGTAAATTATGGAAAGGTCAAGAGGTTGATGGATTTAAACTTGATTCCAAAAGCAAGTGTAGATACTAAACGCAAGTGTAAAATTTGCGTAGAAGCAAAACAACCTAGGAAACCTCACAAACCAGTCCATAGAAATATAAAGCCTTTAGAATATTGAAAAATATAGCTTAGATTTGCTATATCAATTTCTCACAACAATTAATCACAAAATATGATTAAAACATATAATTATCTAACCATTAAAATAACCAAAACTTGTTGCTAACTAAATATATTAAACATATTATAAGCATACAATTATGTACATATATATATATATATATATATATATATATATATATATATATATATATATATATATATATACAAATTGTCAAGTATTTTAACTAGCATGCAATTTTCACATATAGAGATTAAAGTAAGTTAACGCTGGCTTGTGAGAGTCGCGATAAAATCGCTATCCTAAAGGCTTTATTGTCTCCCTACGCACGGGTTCCAACGAACGATAAATCCTCCAAGGTAAACCCATGGCTCGTAGCGTCGCCTTCTCTATGCGTGCGTCTACAGGAAGACTGTTGAACTAGCCTGATCAAGTTGCCCAAAAATTAAAGTATATAGAATGTAGAGAGTATATAAAATATCAAGCATATGTCTTGATATGTGTGTTCTCCATGGTAGGAGTAGTCTCCTTTATAGTAGAAGAAGACTAGGGGTTACACACATAATAAATGACAACGATCAAAAATATTATGAATAAAATTATGACAAAGTTTTAATATAATAGGTTACATTGACCACCATAAATATAGAAAATAAAGTAAGGTCTTAAAGCTTTACAAAAAGAATTTGTAAATAAAATAAAAACATATTCTAACAATCCCCCACAAAAGTTTAAAACCTTAAAAAATCAAAATAATATTTTAAGAATGGGCAACTTTATACTGCACAATGGGTGTAGGTGCCTTCCGGGCTTGAACCTACACTTAGTGTTGACAATTTCCGTTTGAGGGAGCCATAATGGACATCGCCTTGAATTAGGTCCCTTGATCAAACTTCAATTAACCACACATGCAATATTGATATAGGGCTTGGTTCATAGTGGGTAGCGCTATTAAAGGCCATGCGCTCTAATCTTGATTCCCACGAGAGTCTTTAGGGATCAGCCCAGTTCCCACAGTCGCGGCCTCACGACCACTCTCATTTAGGTGAGTCCTCCAAGAGTACGTGTGACTGTACCTCGCGAAAATATCCGCCTCGGGCTCATTCAAGGTAAAACCCTTCCTCAAGATCACACAAAGTAGCACTATCACCATAGGGATGGGGAGGAGAAGCTCTCCTGTAAAATTAGTGCTATCAATATAAGTCAGGCTCTACGGGTTGTTCCTACCCATTGAACCTTCTTCATGGGATCTCCAATCATAAAGGTTGGGTTACCCCCGCTGGTGACTCCCTGTGGGCTTAAGCCCAATCCCCTCGATGATTCAACTACACCCTTCCTAGGTAAACCTTTAGTTAAGTTATCAGCCAAATTCTTTTCAGATCTCACAAAATTAAGAGATATCTCTTTTTTTTTACTAGTCCCTTGACTGACTTGTACCTTATAACAATTAGATTGCTCCATATAAATTTCTTCATCTAAATCTCTATTTAGGAAAGCGGTCTTAATATCCATTTGATGTATCACTAGGTTGTGTATAGATGCTCTCTAACATCAACCACCTCTTTGTCTACCTCGGCAAAAAGAACTTTGTTGTCATTTTTGTCAATCAGAAGCTTCAAGCTCAATTTGGTGGCTTCCATGTTGTTATGTTCCATATGTATCTTTTTTGCCAATATTCTTAAAATGAAATCACATTTTCTTACAAAAAATAATAAAGAAAGAACAATTTCACAGACGAAGCTTTGTCTTAAATAAATGAGTCGCGCCTCTAGAACCAGTGGCTCGATGCAATGGAATTCACCGCACGCAATCCTCTGGATTAATATACGGCACTATCCTTATTTGCATCTACTTGCAAAGAAAACTCTTAAATAATCCTCTTCACTTTCATCTTCTAACAATAAACACATTATTAAAGTATATGGGTACTGAAAAATATCTGTGTGTGAAGGTGACTAAATCAAAACTAAATGGAGGGAGAGCTTCTGCTTATGTGCGTTAGTATGTGTTGGTGTGTGTTTTAGTATTGGTCGAAACCCATATATATATATATATATATATATATATATATATATATATATATATATATATATATATATATATATATATAGGGCGCTAGAGGAGAAACCTTGGAGCCAAAAGGAGGGGGGAAGGAGAAGCAGCCGTGGATTTCCACCGGTCAAAAAGAAGGCAGCAGCCGATGGCTTTCCACCTGCGTGTCCGCTGAAGAGAAAAGGTTGGGCCCTATGCCCACGCTTTTTGAAACACGAACCCAATGAGCTACGACAATATTTTGGTTGCAATCTGGTTAAAGGAATTATTTTCCTATTCAAGTACAGTAATAATTAATGATTATTAAATATTTTAATAATTTTTATTTAATAACATTAAAAAAAATTGTTATGAATTGTTACTGAAAATGTTAGAAAAGTCACTTGAAACTTTCAACGACTATTAATTGTCACTATGTACAAGGTTGGAAGAAGATCCTATAACCCGAGTTTCAACCAAAATTTGTTCATAAGATACAACATGTTATGTGATTGGATTCGAACCAGGTGACTTAGATGTGTACGTTGTATGGCTAGAAATCCCTATAACTTATTGTCTAGCTACGGTTAATAATCACTAAATATTTTTAGAAGATTTTTTACTAGCACTCTCAGCGACAACTCTTAACAATAATTTTTTAACATCATTAAATAAAAAGCTAATAAAACAATAAATAATTATTATTATTATTATATGAAGGTTATAGATATATAGGGGGTAGGAGGAAGATTCCTCCAACTGGGGTAGTAGCCAATTTTTTTCTTATCATATTAAAAATTATGTTATCTACCATGCGTGTCCGTCGGACAAAATTTTTTCATTCTATTTTAACGTATAGCTAAATCTTCTTTCACTTCACTAAGCATAGGTTTCAATTCATATTTTTAACAGTTAAATACTTGGATCAATATCAACAAATAGTTTGTAAAATAGTACATTTTCATAAAGATTTAGTTATTCAGGCATACTTTTGTACCTCATAGCCCGAGGGATACGTTAAAAGCTTAATGTTTGTACATTTATCTGCTCATCTCCATAGTTTTGATTGAATTACCATTTAGCTAAAAACAAATAAAAAAACAGGATGAATTCGACATAAGGGATACAATCCAAAAACAAAAAACACAACATAAGACATAAAAAGAAAAAGAGGAAGAAATTAATAATCCCACCATCATATTGGATTTTCCCATTTGACTTTTTATGAACTTTTACCATAAAATTTTCGATGTGATTGGAAATCCTTCTTATTTCTAGTTTTCAGTTTTCAAAAAAAATGAAATGAAACTGAGCATTCTTTTTATTTTCATTTTTTTTTAAAAAAAAAGCATGTGCTTGTTATGAGTTTTAATCCTATCATTTTTTTCCTCCATAATACCTTTACCAGGCACCCTCACACTTTCAAGCATTCCAAGTATAGAGCACGACCATTCCAAATTTGATAAAGTATTTTACCAATCTTTTTACGGAGTATTCTATTTTGTACGTGACAAGTCGAGAGAATGGCTTTCACCCACAAGTTGGCGGATAGGCCAGAACTAAGGTAACATTTGAAAACAATTTGATTTTTTGTTTTTTCTCCAGTTTTGTAAACTGAAGAAAAAAAAGGCATTTGACACACAATTTTCGTTTTTTTTTTCTTCAGTTTTCAAAACTAGTTTTTAAAACAAGGCTGTTTTTGAAAATTCCTATTTAGAAGTTTTAGGTTTTCAGTTTTGGTTTTTATTTTGAGGCCACCACCACAGTCACCGTCCTTCTATCGTCACAGCCATTGTCCATCGCCAGTGACCTCCAGCGGCCCACACCCCCACCGCAACTACCACCAAAGAAAATTTTTTAAATAAAAACTGGACAATCAAACACTCATTTATTTTTGTAAAAAATAAAAAACTAAATTAATTTTTATTTTTATTTTTTTGAAAACAAAAAATCAAAATTAGAAGTGATTTCAAACAGATCCAAACTGTTGTATTTTAGTGTTGATATAACTCAAATATAACTCTCAATAATTGGGGATTACCCGGCAATCCTAGTCAAAGTGGGAGATCAATAATTATCTTATTAGGGATTGTGACGTGATTCTCAAGGATTGTGACGTAATTCTCGAGGATCCTAACGCGATCCTAACACATCTAGCCCACGACCCAGTCCTACTATGTGTCTTCTCCTACAGCTATATAAATGGGTCTACCCTTCCAGGTATGTGACAACTACACAATTCATGCTTTTTCAGAGTTACTATCATGTAATTGCCTGACTTAAGCATCAGAGAGTTCTCCGCCGGGAACCCCACCCTGCGATCTAGGCGGACACTCGTTTTCTATCTTGCAGGTCATCGGTCCAGGCTCGGGTTCCGCACTGTACGCGGAGCATGTTTTTAGCAGCAACAGATTGACGCCATCCATAGGACCCGCCAGCCTAGCCGTTGACCTCAAGAAACCTGTACGATTGTACCAGGAATTGTTAGCGGCTATTTGTCGAAACTACTACAGAATCACCGCCAGCGCGGATGTCTGATTCAATTGTCGTTGCAATCAAAAAAATATATATTGACTTTGGGATAAAACAAGCTGCCGCTGGCAGCCAGGCCACCGATGGCCCTGCTGTCGTCAAACGGTTCTGTCGTCATCAACACAAAACTTAGTAAGGCAACGCCGCCCCAATCATGGGCAGGCCCATGCCTGCACAACCATGGCAAAGCCACCAGAGCACCGAGGTCACAGTCAGCCGCCGCCACAAAGCTGCAGCAGCGACAACAAAGGCCACACATAAAAAAAAGAGGAAGCAGCGCCGCCGGATGGCTGTCACCAACAAACCCCACGACAGGAGGTTGCTGCCACAGCAATACTCGCGGTATCATCGACGACGAAATCAATCTGCCACATCTCGGGCGTTGCGCTGTTGATGACCTCTGAGTTCGCGTTATCCACTACAAAACCATCGATGTTTGCCGTGAAGCTGCCAGAGCAGCAAGGCAAGAAAAAAAGGGATAAGGGGTCTGCATGGCACGTCAAGTGGCGCCATCGCCGCAACCACCGTCGAGCAACGCTAACGGATCACCGCCGCGACTAAATGACACCACCAGTAGCTGGCGTCACCACCGAGGAACCAGTCGGCACCACCATTCTTTGCAGATTCTGTCTGCCGCTAGCTCGACGCCTTCCTCGCCGGCGAGATCTACAATCTTGTCGGTTGTGGTCGCATTCGAGATCCCGAAACATTGACCCAGATGGTCTTGCCGGCTAATAGGAGGTGCCGCCCTCCGGTCCAAATCCGCGCAACCGCGGCCATCATTGCTCCAGATCTACAACAACTCACCACCGGCTCCTCTTTCCCCTCAGATCTACCCTACTGTGGCAAGGGGACAGCTCCGTCAAGATCGCTGGCCGAAACCACGGCTAGAAGCGCCGCTAGTGCCCCACCCCCGCATCACTGTTACGCCGCCTTCGTCCCTGTTGTCCGGTGGTGGATGCTCTCGTGCGGCGTTGCGCCGACCAAGGCTCTTCGGTCTTCAGAGAGGAATGGAGCAAGACCAGTGACATCACTCCTTCCTTTTAAAGTATTTAATGCTTTGACCCCCTGAAAGTGCATATTTATGCTTAAGACCCAGATGGTCTTATTTATTTGACTTAGGCCACATGCTTTCTAAAGCATTAAGCTTTTAAAGAAAAAGACCAATTTAAGGGTCTCAACTATTTAACATGTGCATTACTCTTTTTTTTTAATCTGTGCACAATTTATATGCACGGTGTGTCGTTAAAAATTAAGCGATTACAATTTTAGGGGTTAGCAAGCCTTCCAAACGCTACTCTTTGTGCACTTCTATGTCATTTAGACCTACGTTCTTTTTTGGGCTAGCATTATGCAATTGTGTCAATTGACGCAAGCACGTCGCATGTCGGGTCTCACCGACTGCTGTGACTTTTTAAGCTCACTTGCGACACGCAGTGCAGCACATTAGTCGCTTAACCAGCAAAACCCTAATGGGGTCGTGGTGTCTGAACATCGCTATTAATTATGTGTTAAAAACATAGTTACATTTTTATATGCTTTATTGCTTCAAAGGCTATTTTTTCAGTCACGTATTTTTATTTCTTGCAAGGTTTAAACTATGCCTGCGAACATCAACGGTGACGTATAAACCACTTTATAAGCAAGAAAAAAATTTCACAGCACCCTGTGACTTAAAGTCGCGTTTAAAGTTTTCTGCTGTAGCATCTTGCCGACTCAGCATTTCTTGTTATCTTGTGATGTTCGGTCACGCAGTGACCTTGATCAGTGAATCAGAGCATATCGTCAGCCTCTGCTAATAAGCATCACTAATATGCCGGTACAACTGCAAGCTCAAGCTCATGCGACCAGCAAACTAAATCTAGTTGTTTCTCAATATATTGATGAACTGCGATAGCCACTCTACTGATCATCAGTGGCATCTTGCTCGGACGGACTACATGTCCTCAAGCTTTATATGCTCATCCAGTCGAGCAAGCAGATTATGGTCTTCTATATTGCTCCCACAGGTCTTCTTGCGACCGCACTCTACATATGGGCTTAAAAGCCGTCTTTATATATCCATGCCTTCTCAAAGGCCGGGGGGCTTTATATTTCATGAGATCATTCTTATACAGGCTTAATGCCTTGTGTCTTATCAGACAGGGGGGTTCGCCACAGCGACCATATTATGAGCTCCATGACCCATGCCTTCTTATTTGGCACCGCGGCAACAAGGACGAGAAACCCCTGAGGGCACAAACGATGAGAGTTCTAAGTTCTGTCAAACCCTTAAGGGAGCGTACAACGAGAACTCTAAAGTTCCATCAAACCCCCAAAGGCGCGTACAACGAGGACTCTAAAGTTCCGTTAAACCCCCGAGGGCGCGTACGACAAGAACTCTAAGTTCCTTTAAACCCCCGAGGGCGTGTAAGATGAGAACTCTTAAATTCCGTCGAACCCTCGAGGGTAATTGCATGAGCTCCGGCTCTATCCACCCCCGAGGGCTCGTAAGACGAGAACTCTTAAGTTCCGTCAAACCCCCGAGGGTATTTGCGTGAGCTCTGCGCTCCATCAGTCCTTCGAGGGATGAACACCCCCGAGGGTGATAGGATAGAGCTCGAGCTCTATCCGAACGGTTTAGCTATAGTTCTAACCAGTGAAACGGCAAAGGATTATGGGACTTCATCCCCACACTATTCTTTGCAATTCAAAACCCAGCCAAGCGTGAGTGCGAGGCTTCTTTGCCAGCTCCTAGCTGATGATAAGAGTTCTCGACAAAGTAAAACGCAAGCATGATGTGGTCGGCTCGAGCTCAAGAACACACACTTGCACAAAAATGAACACCTTCCAAAGGAGAGGTGACCCCTCGAGGGGACATTCAAACACTTAGCACATGCAACAACTTGCATGCATAGCTTTGTGTCCTCTCCCGAGAGAGGCTACCATGCGGCACAGTCGCTAAAGGATCTCTCGATCCCATGATTTGTCTTTCTAAAGATGATTCAAAATAGCCTACTCAAGCAACATTCTAAGACTTAGCTCTCGAGAGCTAGGGTTCTAGCGCCCTACTTGGGCAAAGTTCTAAGGCTTAAGCTCCCGCTTAGGTCGGAGCACATGGAAGAGAGAAATATTGTTATCCCTACAAGTGGATGAGAATCACTTACAAATATGACGTATGTCTCGAGACACCAGGTATAAACTTCCTCATCCAAACATTTTAGCTAAGGAAGTGGGGGCTTATGATATAACTCTCAATAATTGGAGAATATCCGGCAATCCTAGTCAAACTGGGAGATCAATAATTATCTTATTGGGATTGTGACGTGATCCTCGAGGATCCTAACGCGATCCTAACACGTCTGGCCCACGGCCCAGTCCAACTAAGAGTCTTCTCCTACAGCTATATAAAGGGGTTTACCCCTCCAGGTATGGGACAACTACACAATTCATGCTTTTTCAGAGTTACTATCATGTAGCTGCGCTCTGACTTAAGCATCGAAGAGTTCTCCGCCGGGAACCCCACCCGGCGGACACTCGTTTTCTGTCTTGCAGGTCATCGGTCCAGGCTCGGGTTCCACACTGTATGCAGAGCATGTTTTTAGCAGCAACAAATGTTTACAAAATACTTGCATGGATGGGCCTACAGCCCTTTATTTATGGGTCAAAAAGAAACTGCCAATGCAGGCCATGCCTGTAATTCCCATGCCCTGTTGTTCCTGTTCCTAACCGGTGGAAAGCGGGTCTGCCACTTTATCTCTTTTTCTTTCTTAGACTCCACGGCTCCACCGCTTTTTCCTTCTTTAAATATGGGTACTTGGCCAACAGAGAACACACACCACTGTACATCATTCACGCACCGAAGCACACACGCACAACTATACATTAATTGAGTCGTGAAAGAGGACGGTCAAGAAAGTTGTTCGTGAGACTCAGTTACAAGTGCGTGCAAACAGAGTTCAGACTATAGTCTAATCCTGGAGGTTGCGTGCCGTGAACCATCGCATCGAGGCACTGGTTCTAGGAGGCGCGAAACAATCTTTTAGGACAAAACTTTGACTTGATTCTATAGATTGATGAGATTGTTCTTATGTATTTTGTAACGTAATATTATTTATATTGCATTTTGATTTTGTTAATTTTGTGCAAGAAAGTACAATTCTAATCCAAAAATTATTGTAAACGGATCTATATCCAATACTAACAAACATAACATTCATCATTTCTTTTAGAATCCTATTTTTTCTCTCAGCAATTCCATTTGATTCTAGTGAATAAGGTGAAGTTACTTCATGAATAATTCATTTTGCAAACAGAAATCTTCGAACGGATTAGATTCATATTCACCACCTCTATCTGTTCTAAGCCTTTTAATTTTCTTATCCTTCTGATTTTCAACTTCAGCTTCATAGTTCACGAACATTTCAAGAGCTTCGTTTTTCATTCTTAATAAATAGAGTCTAGTGAATCTAGCACAATCATCAACAAAGATCACATAAAACTTTCTACTACCTTTGGTCATGGTTTGTTTTAAATCACTGTGAATTAAATCAAAGGGTTCCTTTCTCATGTGATAGATTTATATGTTTTTTTGGTACTTGTGGTTTCAGCATATATTTCACATTTCTCTATGTCAGACTCTTTAAAATTGGAGACTAAACCAATCTCTTTCATTTTCTTTATGTACGCATAATTCACATGTCCAAGTCTACCATGCCACACATCAGCATAGTCAATCAAGTAAGCAAAAGTAGATGATGCATTCTTATTCAATAATTCAGCAACATTAAATACCTAAAGACCTTGGTCCAGAAATCCATTACTGACAAAGACATCATTTTTGTCAGAGTCAGAATACGTCCAACGAACAAAGTCTAGATGCCAGCCTTACCGAGTAGTTGTACTGACACGAGGTTGTGCTTGATCATCAGCACATGAAGCACATCAGACAGTAATAAAAGGGTTTCACCAGAAGTTAGTTTGAGAATTACCCTTCTCTTTCCCACCGCTGGTATTGACCGATTGTCCCCAACGTACACATATTCGGTACCTTCCCCTACATTTAAGTAAGAGGTTAACACATCTCGGTTAGCACAAATGTGCCTAGTGGCACCTGAGTCTAAAACCCATCCTTTCACTTCCATCCTTTCATATTTCTTTCCTCAACAAAACAACTCTTAGCCAAGACCACCATCATCAAACCCATAACACAACCACAAGTGCGAACGAGTTACAAGTCTAAGTAAGAAAAGTAGTACATGTTAGGAAGACCTCTCTTTCAACCTAATCATCGTTAACACAGGCCTTCAGAATACCGTCATTGCCACCTCTGGCTTAGCCGACAGCAAAGTCGCCCTCCACCTCAACCAAAACTTCTACAGCAGCACTCCCCCCCCCACCCTCTTCCCCATCCACAACCTTACCTCACATCCTAGCCCTCTTATCATTGCAGCCCCTAATTCCACCAAATTGATGGCTCCAATCACACTTCTGCCCACCTCGCTATCCACTCCCTTTATTTTGTGCTCCATGCCAAATCCTACTCCATCGAGTCTTCTAGTACAAAAAAATTCAACGTAGACCTGGCCAGACCTAGGGTTTTCTTCAATGCTAACTCGGGCATTGACCTAATGCTTAAATTGGGCATGAACCACCACAAGAATAGGGTTATAGCGATGACATTTCCCATCGTTAAAGGTTTATATCGACGAAATCTCATTGATAAATATTTATTGGGAACAATCTCGTAGCTAATAGTTTACCAACGGCTTAGGTGTTTCATCAGTAACAACCTGGGTTTTACTGACAGATTTGCCATTTATTAGCAGAATTTTTTGTCAATAAGGATAGGGCATAGTACAATTATATATATATATATATACATATATATGAAAGCCGAAGCTGAGAGAATGTTGTTCAGTCATCGCTTACTTGGACACTCTTTTTAATTCGACATTTGGACTTGTCTATTTTGAATTTTAAAATATTTTAAATTTGCTTATCTTTGTAATAATGATTTGGATTCTCTCTCTCTCTCTCTCTCTCACTCTCTCACTCTCTCTCTCTCTCTCTCTCTCTCTCTCTCTCTCTCTCACACACACACACACAAAATTTGATTTGAATTTCTTCTTTCCATTTGAAATTCAACCAAATATATGTATTTTACCATTTCTCTATCTTCTATGTTAACATGTCCACTCAGAAATTTTATTTATATCTTTACAATTTTATTAGTTCCTAGATTTTGACAAAAGTAATTCTTTATATATTCTTTTTTAATCTTGATCTTTTTTATTAATTAGAGAAACACATTATTCTCTATCAGTTTTTCTATTAAACTACCATAATCTTCTTCTTTTTATTTCATTACAAGTTATACATATAGTTTACTCCCCTATTTTTTCAAATATTTATTATATATTAAGAAATACAACCTCAAGACACGGATTATTTTTGTTACTATTATTACTGCAATTGCTATTAGTTAGGAGAAACTATTTTCATTCTTAGCACTCTGCTCGGGCAGAGTGTTCGGCCATCATTCTGCTCAGGCACAATGTTTTGGCTAAGTCTTGCACTCTGCTTGAGTAGAGTGTTCGGTCATCACTCTGCTCGGGCATAATGTTTTGGGTAGGCTTATCCAACCTAACAACAATGCTTAGAAAAAATAACTTTATTGCTTGGAAGTTTACACTGGGTCATTTAACAACCATTTATTCAAAAAAAAATCTGCTAAAGACTATTCTGAAAAAAGAGCTGGGGTGTTTGACAAGGTCTGAGACCCTTATCCCCTCAAAAAAGAAGTGTCTTGCCTCGAGGCAAGATGCTACTGATAATACTTTCGCAAGTTCTCTGCATTCCAAGTACGAGGGATTGGATCTCCAGAAAGTGTTCCTAGTGCATAGGCACCCGACTTGAGTACCTTTATAACACAATAAAGTCCTTCCCATTTTGGAGATAACTTTCACGTTGATGCCTTAGGATCAGCCACTTCTAATTTCTGAAGAACCAAATCTCCAACTCAAAACTACCTGGATCAAACCCTTTGATTGTAATAGCATGCGGCACATTGTTTTATGACAATGGATCGCTCATGAGCTTGAGTTCGAACCTCTTCTATCAGATCAAGATTTCCTCGAAGTCCAACTTCGTTGTTTACTTCATTGAAGTGTAAAGCTCGTATTGTTGGAATACCTATCTCAATAGGTAATATTGCTTCTGTCCTATAGCAGAGTAAAAAAGGTGTTTCTCCAGTGACTGAATGCGAAGTTGTTTTATAAGCCCACAATACCTTTGGGAGTCCATCAACCCATCCCCCCTTGACCTCATCCAATTTTTTCCTTGATCCTTGTAGGATGCTTCGATTCATGTTCTCGGTTTGACCATTGGATTGTGGATAAGTGACAGAAGTAAATCGCAAATCGATTGAAAGATTGGAACAGAAGGTTTGGAAGTTACTATTGTCGAACTCTTCCCGTTGTCGACTACAAGAGCCTTGAGAATTCCAAAACGGCAGACGACATTCTTCCAGAAGAAATCTTCATATTTGGTCGAAGTAATGGTTGCTAGAGCTGTTGGCTCGGTCCATTTTGTGAAGTAATCTATCGTCACAATCACAAACTGTCGTTGACCAGATGCCAATGGAAACGGGCCCAGTATATCCATGCCCCATATGGCAAAGGGAATCGAAGAAACAACTGAAGTTAAAGGAGCGACTAGTGTATGCGGTATTAGAGCAAACTTCTGACACTTGTTGCACCTTCGTGTGAATTTGATGGCGTCCTTCTACATTGCAGGCCTATAGTACCCTTGCCTTAGGATTTTTTGTGCCAATGTCCTTCCTCCCAGATGTTGACCGCATATCCCTTCATGTACCCCTTCTAATACGTATAAGGATTCTGACGGGCACAAACATCTGAGATAAGGAAGAGTGAGGAATTTCTTGTACAATAATCGTTCTACTAATGCATACCTAGCAGCTTTTACACGAAGATTCCGTGCCTCATGTCTTCCACTGGGTAACTCTTTCGTGGATAGATACTTGATAATGGGGTCCATCAAACATGGTTCTTGGTCTACCACTCCAATCTTAGCTTGAGAACTGATAGTACGTTCTTTGAGGAATTCAAGGTAGACCGAGCGTTGGACCCCTATGACTTCGGCGGATGCAAGTCTTAACAATGTATCTGCTTATATGTTCTGATCCTGGGGAATTTGACGAATGGTGATGTTCTTGAACTTCAATGCCAAAGTTTTAACTAGTTAGAGATACTGGGCCATTCTCTCGTCTCTGGCCTCGTAATCTCTTAAAACATGGTTGACCACCAATTGAGAATCAATATGTACATATATTGAATCTACTTTCAAAGCATGTGCTAGTCTTAATCCTGCGAGGATGGCCTAATATTCTGCTTCCTTATTTGAGGCTTGAAATCCAAAGCGGAGTGCATACTCAACAACAAACCTTTTGGGCTAATGAGAATGATTCCTGCTCCACTGCTACCAATGGTTGAAGAACTGTCAACATAGAGATTCCAAGGATCTGGAACATTAGAAATCATCAACTGAGAGGGGTTTTCAGGTAAGGTACACTCTACAATGAAATTTGTTAAGGCTTGAGCCTTGATTGCAGTGCGAGGTTTACACTAGATATCAAACTCCCCTAACTCGACAGAGTTATTTACTAATCTCCCTGATGCCTTGGGGCTCAGTAAAACTTTTCTAAGTGGTCGGTCTGTCAAAACTATAATGGTATGAGACTGAAAATACGGTCGAAGACACCTAACCGATGTAATAAGGGCTAGTGCTATCTTGTTGATCTTTGGGTATCTCGTCTCTGCATCTTGTAAGACTTTGCTGACATAATAGATCGTTTTTGGACTCCATCCTCTTCTCTAACCAGGACGGCGCTAACTGCAACTTCAGTGACTGAGAGGTACAGAAATAAGTCTTCTCCAGGAAGTGGTTTTGAGAGTAGAGGAGGAGAGCCCAAATATACCTTGAGTTCTTCGAACGATTTCTGACAATCGTCTGTCCAAGCAGAGTCTTTTGCTTTTCTGATGGCTTTGAACAATGGTAAACATCATTTAGCTGAACGAGCCATAAATCTTTTGAAGGTTACAACTCGTCATGTCAACTGTTGCACTTGTTTAACTATTTTGGGAACGTCATGGCCTGGATGGCCTTTATCTTCTCTGGATTTGCCTCAATTTCCTATTGAGAGACCATGAAGCCTAGAAACTTCCCCGATGCAACTCCAAAAGCGCACTTGAGTGGGTTAAGCTTTATCTTGTACTTCTGAAGTATGTCAAAGGTTTCCTTCATGTCCTTGACATGGAATTCAGACTTGATACTCTTGACGAGCATATCATCAACGTACACTTCCATGTTCTTCTCGATCAAGTCCCGAAAGATCATGTTTAACACGCATTGATAAGTTACCCGGCGTTCTTGAGTCCGAAGGGCATTACCTTGTAATAGTAGAGCCCTCTCCCTGTGATGAACGAAGTTTTAGAAACATCATCCTCATGCATCATGATCTGGTTATAACCAGAATATGCATCTATAAAACTGAAAAGTTCATGGCCCGAAGTAACATCGATAAGAAGATCGATCCTTGGGAGTGGGTAGCTATCCTTCAGGCATGATTTGTTGAGATCTGTGTAATCTATACATATTCGCCATCTGCCACCCGGTTTAGGAACCATGACAACATTGGCAATCTAATTGGGGTAATATATCTCTTCAATGAAGTTGGCTGTTAAGAGTTTACCCATTTCCTGTCTTTCTGGTGCAAAGGTTCTCTTCTTCTGCTTGACAGGTTTTTTATATGGATCAACATTTAGCCTGTGTGTGATGACCTCGGGGTCAACCCCAGGCATGTCCGTGGTTGTCCATACGAAAATGTCCGCATAGGTTCGTAACAGGTTCACCAGCTCGAGCTTAGTGTTTTCCTTAAGATTTGAATCTATCTGAACTGTCTTGTCTTTATCTCCGGGATACACTTCAATGCTTACGAGATCCTCTGCTGGTTCTTCTCTTTGCATCTTCGTATCTTCTCAGAGATCTTCAATGATGAGTACTTTTTTGTTCTTCGAACGCCATGAAGTTACATAGCACTGGTGGGCCACAGTCTGATCTCCTTTAACTTTTCCGATCCCTTGTTCCATTTGGAACTTCATCTTAAGGTGGTAGGTCAATACCACAACTTGTAACTAATTAAGTGCTGGTCGTCCAAGTATGGCATTGTATGTAGAGGGGACCTTCACCACCAAAAAATCAAGCATGAGGTTTGCTTGCATCGGGGGTGTACCTATCGCAACTAGGAGTGCGATAATACCCTCGACTGTAACCGAATGATTGGAGAATCCGTATAAGGGTGTATCCATCTTTCGAAGACAGTCTGTAGGACAGTTCATCTTCTTGAACGCATCATAAAATAAGACTTCGGCTGAACTCCCATTATAAACCAGAACACGCTTTACATCAAAATTTCTGACTTTTATGGTTACGACCAACGGATCATCATGAGGTGTCTTCACATCCTTTAGGTCCTCATCAAAAAAAGAAATAGTGGGTAGGGGCACAGTCTTCTGTTTCTTTCTTGGGGGTTGGCTTGTTACAAATACCTCCATGGCATATGCTTTTCAAGTTTGTCCTGATGAGCCTCTCGCGGCTAATCCCCTAGAGATAGTGTTGATCGTGCCCACATTCACCTCTCGTTCCTCCCTTCCCTCAGCAGCTGGGGGTGTCTCTTGTCGTCCTTCTTTGCATGCTACAAACTTTCTCAACTGGCCACGCTTAATGAGAGCTTCAATTGCTCGTTTAAGTGACCTGCAATCATCAATTGAGTGGCCATGATCGTTGTGAAAGTGACACCATAAGTCCCTATTCCTTTTGTTCCACCGAGATGTCATCTTCTCTGGCCACTTGAGAGCTTTATTTAATCTCATGTAGTATCTGTGATGGCCTGGCAATGAGGGGTGTCAAGTTATCCAGGTCATTGGGACGCAGTTTGTCACGTTTGGAGCACTTCATCTTCTATCCTTCTTGGGGAGTCAACTTTCGTGACTGTTTCCTTTGTTCTTCTTTTCCTTCTCTGAGTCGTCCTCTGTGGGTCTCCTGGTATTCTTCAGCTTGAACGTACTTGTTATCCTTCTTAAGAAGGGCTTTCATATTGTCTGGAGGACTCTTGTTGACGGAGAATGCCAACTTAGAGGTGGGTCGAAGTCCTCAAAGGAACGTCGTATACTACACAGATTCGTCTAAATTATTGATTTCCAAAGTGACCGCATTGAACCGTTCGAGATAACAAGCTAAAGACTCGTTCTTTTCTTGCACAATGTTAAGCAAGCTCACCGAGTTCTTCCTTCAAGAGTGATTGCTTACAAAGTGCTTCTAAAAGAGATCTGATAGTTGGGCGAAAGAATGTATGGACCTCGGTTGTAAGGACTTAAACCATGCATGTGAGCCTTTCGCAAAGTGTTAGGGAAGGCTCTACACATGACAGCGTCCGATACTTGGAGGAGCAACATATTTGTTTTGAATTGATAAACATGTTCTCCCGGATATCCAGTTCCATCATAGAGGTCGCATTGAGGCATTTAGAAGTTGGGTGGTAATTTGGCTTTCTCGATTGCCTCAGATAGCAGATATCAAGATTCTTCCCTTGGGGGAGATCATTCCAGAGGATGATATTTGGGGACAACCTTTCAAGAGTCTCGTTCTCAGGAGCGGTACTCAGGCATCCTTCTGAGGATTAATTTCCAAGGGGTGTTTAGTCTGGGGGCGATATCAGGAGAGGAATTGGTACTACCCTCGACAGGTAGATCGCGATGGTAGCATGACCCGCTCCTAGTTATGTGTTCTCGTTTCCCTCTGATATGTACTTGTGATCGTAACTTGATCTAGAGCTGAGTTGGAGACGAAGGTCATCGAGATCCAGATGAGAATGATGGGTGACAATGGCGCCACCGCCATGTCGAGCTTTCGTTGAAGAGTGTTCACAATATCTTTCAATTTGTGGATTTCTTTTGTAAGGTTGGCACGGGGAGTTTTGAATAGCTGACGGTTTAGACGATGATGAAGGTCACCGTTCTTCAGAGTGGATGTCAGAGATCGGTTCCTTCAAGATCAATTTTTGGATTCGGGAGTAGTAAATGTTACATTAATATGAACATCTTTCGAAGGACCGGCACGACGATGCGAAGGTGTCGAACGTCGATCATTAGAACGACTGCGTCGATGAGAACTACTGGTTCGTGCGTGACGGTTTTGAGAACGACTTCGTGAAGAGTCACCGGAAGAAGAATGATTGGCCATGTTTCTTGTTGGGGTCCCACAGATGACGCCACTCGGTTGCAGCTAAAAACTGGATAGGGAACCACACCAGAAAATAGGCCAGCAAAAAAGAACACCGAGTGACTGCCGGGTAGGGTTTCTGTGGGAGAACGTTCTAATGCTTAAGTCAGAGATTGCTAATAAAGTAGAACTCTGAGAGAGCAGTAATACACAGTGTATATGTGTGTGAGCTTGTCCATACCTGAGGAGTTAGACCATTTTATGTAGTAGTAGGATGAAGAGCCCTAGTAGAACTGGGCTATAAACAGATCTACTCAGAATCGAATTAGGATCTTAGAGGATCACATATCTAACTCAGACGATAGAGTTAGAATACTTTTAGGAGTCTGCCTGATAATCAATATGGGAAGTGCCAAATCAGTAATAAGATAGTAGGGGTTACATGTCATAAGTGCCACATGTCATCCGTAGACTGGAGGCGTACTTTTAGCTATATCAATAAGCATCAGAGTAGAAATCCATGGAAATTCAAATTAAAAGGTAGAGACCGAGAGACTAGCAGCACAGTCTACCTCTTGAATTGCTCCCAATCTCCATCCATGGCAACAAAAAGTGTGAGTCTCAAGCATCTCATAGACAACAAAAGCGGAAAAGTCCTCTTTGGAGAAGCAGGAAAAGACTTTGTCGATTTCCTATTCCACATTTTGTCTCTGCCAGTCGGCACGGTGAAGGTGATTACTTCGGGAAAGAACGAGGTACCACGTTACTATCTCTTGCGCCTTACGTGGTACACCATTCATATTGGTATACACCATTGCTGTATACTGGCCAAATTATTCATATAAACGTCCTCATGATCATTCAAAGCCAAATGCATTACTAAGTAACAAACTTGGATCTAATATATACGAGATCGCGTTATGCACGTGTGAACTACATGAGAATCGGTAAAATTTATCAGAGAGTCTCGTTTCACTTGCTTCTTTCACTGTTTAATCTCTTTTTTTTTTATCCCTTGGTATAGGCTGTGAAGCTACTGAAAACGTCTCTGCTCTCGGATGAAGTTTTAACAAACGTTTTCCTACGGAATAAGAAAGCTTGGTATAGGCTGTGGTTACCTGGGACATTGTTATCCTTAGATAACGTCATCCTTATGATATGTTCTCGTATTCAAATGTAAAGCCTCTGGCAACATGTTCATGTGTAATCCTGAGAGAAAGAATAATGGAATAATTTTTCCCTGACCAACAACCAACTGAAGAGAGACCATTCTTTAGATTACTAAACAATTTTGATGAGGAAATTAATATTCACGCTCTACATTTGAACTAGCTCGTTCCACATTTGTCACTGAAAATTGTCAAAGTGGCATTTGAAAATGTTGTATATGATGATTATTTGAAGTAAAATTGTTCAAAAGAGGGGCCTGTGCCATTATATCGTATATTTGGATTGGAATGGCAAGGGGTCTGAACCACTAAATGTAAGAATTGGCAACGCATATACCTCATCCATCCCAAACTTGACCACCTTCTCCTCGAGCTCACCAACTTCCTTAACATTAAACTTGTTGAGCATAGTAATGCTAGAAATGGTGGACATTGGTTTAACAACCAAGTCATCCATCACCATGTACGTGAGCACACCCTTGACAAAGCCACCTTCATCAACCGAGCCATTGTTTGCCAGCGGGGGTGCAACATATGACAACTTGGCTGACATTTTCTGGGTACAGTACATTTTTGGGCACTGAGAAGAGGGATAATCAGAAACATAAGAAAGACCAGAAGTAGTAAACGAGCAATTTAAACACTCCTAGAATTTTTTTCGCAGCAGGTGCATCATTAAGCAACCGGCAGAGAGAGAAGGTTGAAGAGAAAATCAACCACCTATTTGTCTGCCTCGGCAAAAAGAACTTTCATGCCATTTTTATCAATCAGAAGCTTCAAGCTCAATCTGGAGGCTGCCATGGCTGTTACGTGACTGGATATGAACCAGGTGGCCTAGATTTATAGACAACATTTTGTGCTGGGGCCTAGGAACTGGAATGGGCGAAGGTCGAATAAGTGCTAACCAATTTACAGGAAAGACAAATATTACCAGGGGAAAGGGCTATTTTGCATGCTGGTATTATCTTTCCAAGAGCAACAACTGCAGCAATTTCTAACACAAGCAGCCTACTTGTATATCCCATGCTTAGATGAAGGTCATAGGCTAATAAATGAAGAGGGCTTTTCTTTTTTTATGTGCATGGCCAAGTTTAAGAACTATGGGTGGTGGAAAGGTTGGGATTAAGAGAAGGGGGAACTGCCATTTTATAGTTCATATATCAGGTGGATCATCATATCAAAAAGTGTATTAATATCTATTGTGCCTAACAGTCAGACTACACTTTGTCTCTCTGCTCTAACATCCATCGCTAAATCGTCTTTCATCTGTCATGTCACCAATTGTAAGTAGACATTTATATTATGCACACACTAAATATTTGTCCTCCGCATCTTTCCTCTCTTTTTCACATTAATATCAACAAACAATTTGTAAAATAGTTCAAATTTTAATGAAAAATATATTGCTTCCGGCATACTTTTGTACCTCTGAGCCCCAGGAATATTTTAAAAGCTGGGCCTGTTCTTTTAGCAATTTAATTTTAGTGATGATCAAAAAGATTCTTTTAACTGTCTACTTTTATCATTTTCTTATTTTGTTTTGGAAAAAAATCTAAATGAAACATCGAGGAAATGTTAAAACACCTAGGTTTTGACCTTTTTTCAACCAACAGTAACCCCAATGTCTGAAAAAAAAAATATTGTTCATGTACCCTTGTGACATCACTACATCATTGCTTTTCTCTCTCTCTCTCTCTCTCTCTCTCCCCGTAACACCACACCATGATGGCACCACTTAGGACTGTATACGAAGCGAGTTCGAGTCGAATATGGATGTGTTCGAACTCGGTTCGTTTAAGTTTTGGTATGTTAGAACTCGGCTCAAGTTCGTTTAAAACCAAAAATACAATATTCGAACTCGGCTCGAGTTCGCGACTATAAAACTTGGCTTGACTCGTTTAACGATACGAGCTGAACACGAGTTCGCAAACTCGACTCGTATTCGTGTTCTCCCTAACAATTAAATCCATAATCCATAAATTTGCTCAAAAATCTCAAATTCTTCAAATAATCAAGCTATAATGAATCAAAAAATTTTAATCAAAATACAGAAGATACATACAGAATAAAAAAACAATGAAAAAAAGGTCTTGATCGATCGGCGATATCACCGCTTTTTCCCCCTTCTACTCCTGTCGAAGCAGATTCAAGGAACTCCCGTGGAAGCATATTCCGGTGACTCCCGTGGAAGCAGATTCCGGCGATGGGATGTCCATGTGTGGAGAGAAAGAGAGAGAGAGAGAGAGGCGGCGATCTGTGAGGGAGAGAGGCTCTATGTGCGATCTGTCGATCTATGAGGGGTGTATATGTTTGAGACAAGGGAGGTGACAAGAGAGCAAGTGCGGCTGCCAGCTGTTGCCAATCTGTGATAGGGTGTGTGTTTGAGACGAGGGAGTACGGGTGTGTCTTTCAGATAAGGGAGTGGGGAGGCTGCTGCTTGTGAGTTTGTCATTTTGAGTGTGTACGTTTAAGTTTTAGTTTTAGTTTATTTACTTAGGGCTTTTGAGATATTGGGCTTCATATAATGAGCTATGTTAATTAATGGGCTTAGAGTTTTGGGCTAATTGACTTTAGGCCTCCATATTAAAATTTTTATTTATATGATTTATATAAATATTAATTATTTAAACATATTATAATTAATTATTTATTTAGACGAGCTGTTCGCGAACACGTTTGTGAACATTTTGGAGTGTTCATGTTCGGCTCGTTTATTAAACGAGCTTTAAAAACTTATTCATGTTCTGTTTGTATATTAGATGAATTAACATGAACGAGTTTTATAGAGAACAAACCACGAGCCGTTCGTGAATGGCTCGGTTCATTTACAGCCCTAGACCACTATCGACCACCTCCGTGCCACCATGAAGAATCACGCCCACCACTGTGCCACCATGAAGAACCACGCCCTTCACCACAGCCACCGTGGCCACCACCAAACACCTCAGAACTCATCTTATCCGGTCGTATCGCGACCACCACATAGCCGCACCCACACTACTACAAAACCATCATCCACCACCATGGGCGTCCCACTACCCACCATATCACTGTAGTGCGCCCTCATGAACCGCCCATATAGCCACAGCCACAATTATTTTTTTTTCCTCTCCTCCTTCATTCATGACCCACGACTACTGCCGAACCACCGTAACACCATCCTCTATTACCACCAACCGTTACAGCCTCAAAACCAACCCTTAACCACCGATTCCATGATTGTGGTGGTGGATATTGGGGTTTTGAGGCTACGGTAGATAGGGAATGTCATTGGAAGGAGAAAACAGGTGGGATAGCATCCTACTAGGGTGGGCTATGGAGCTGACAATTAAAGGGATATTATGGTAATATTTAGGGAAAATCACAAATAAAGTAGCTACAAAATGAAAATGAAATGGTATAATTGCACAAATCATTCAAAAAACTTGCTAGAAAAAAAGTTGGTCAAATTGATAAAAATACACAACCATATTACTTAACTGGATACAAAAACAATGAAATGAGAACGCAAAACACAAAGCATAAACTAATAGGCCTAGAGCATGAGTTTGGTCATGAGTTTTTGTTTCATTATTTTGTTTTCTTATTTCTTTCATCTCCAACAAAACATCCTCCTACCACTACCATCAAAACCCACGACACCATCATAAACTAGTTTTGAACCCGTGCGTTGCACACGGGAATATTTTTAATAACAATTGGTGATGTGTTCATTAAGGAAGGTCATATATGACTATTAGTAACAATAATAAAAGTAGTAAAAGCGATACCGTGTGCAGGTTGCAATAATTGCAATCTAACCAAACTATCAAGTTAGAGTTACAACACTTGTATTTTAACCAATTTAATTATCATCGAGTGAACAATCTTAAGAAGAAAATGTAAAATGCAAAATAGTTGACGAAGTTTTCCATCAGTGACATTTACTTTGGTGCCTCCAACGCTGCAAATATATCACATAGTTACGTTAGAGTGCTTATTCAAAACAAAATAGTATAACATACCTGACCCAAAAAATTATCCATTTGGTCACATGATGGGTACTTATCGGGGCCACTAATGTATTGCGTAATAGACACTTCACTAATTTAAAACTGCGTGATGAAAATTTAGTAAGAAAATTGGTACAACTGGAGAAAGACACAATTAATGCAATCACAAACATATAGGATTCGAACCTCATTGTAGTTGCCAAGAATCCCAAGTACTTTGTCCTTTTAGTGTACCCCTACCTAAAAAAAAGACATATAGGATTCGACTCTTAATTATAATACAATGAACAGAATTCGAAAGGCAATAGTTAATGTAGATCAGGTGCAAAGGACCGATGAATAAATTAAAAATACAATAAGAAAAAGTCATTTTGTTGCACACAGAAGTGCTTCTATCCTCAATTAACTTGAAGTGTGAACTGTGAGCACTACCAAAACAATTTACTACACTCAAAATGAGATTTTAAAAATGATATAACTCCATATTAAAATCAACTTGAGAATAATTAGACCACAATGAATGGATGAACCGTGAATAATAACTCAAAGGGTAGTAGAAAAAAAAATATGTCATGATATTATGGTGTCCTTAAACAGTAATTCTTTCACTAAATTCGTCCGTATGCAACATTTAACTGTAACTTTGAAAAAAGGGTCAAATACACGTAGGTACCCTGAAACTACCACAAAGTCTCACTTGAGGGTCTCAAAGTTTAATTTTTACACATAAGGGCCTGTAACTCCAAATTTGCAACAAGCACGGGCATCCGTCTAAATTCCTAACAGTTCAGCCCTTTCCGTCAGGGGCATTTTTGGGAACTCATATTTAATTTTTGGGCTAATTACACCCATGTCCCTGAGGTTTGGGGTTTGGGGGTAATTACACGCGAGGACACAAAGTTTCAAAATGTAACACTTATGTCCATTGATAAACGGAATACAAAAATACTTAACAGTTTTAATAAAAAGACTTGATTGCCCCTGACTTTAAAATCAATTACCCACTTAATTTACTGTTTATTCTTTCTCTCCCCACACCCAGCACCCACCCCTACCCCCCGCGCCCCCACCCCGCCCCGCCCCCACGCGTCTGCCTCTTCCTCTCCCCACACCTCGCACCCACCCTCACCCCCCGCGCCCCCACGCTTCTACCTCTTCCTCTCCCCACACCCAGCACCCACACCCCCCCACACGTCTGCCTTCTCTTTCCCCGTCAGCGCAGTAGCAAGCCCTCCGGCGAGGCACCGGCGCCGCAAGATCGCGATCGCACTCCCGATCTGCCTGTCGCCATACCAGTCGCCACCATCATCGCCGTGACCTACCTCCGTAACCCGCGCCGTCTGAGATCTCAAGCATCACCGAGCTACATCGCGACACCGGCCTCCTCCTTCGAGATGCGCGCCACCGTGACCACCAGCAAGGCAGCGCCATCACCACCACAATGGGCTTGCACCATCGCGCCCACCGGTGCGATCGATGCCTGGTGGTGGGTCTGCTCGGACAGCGACGGTGGGTGGGCCGATCTGTGGAAGTTAGCAGTTGTGGTTATGCTGTCGCCGGCCGTGGGTGGGCCTATCGATGGGGATGTACATTGGTGTTTGGTTGGTGGCAATAGCCGGTGAAGAATAGCAGTGGCCGTTGTTGGCCATCTGCCCTCGCCGAAAATGGTGTAAGGCGTTGAGCATGAGACTAGTGCCTACGGTGGTGGCCCGTTGTTGGGTCATGGTGGTCTGATCAGTTGAGTTTGTGGCCGGCGGTGGTGGGGAGACTACCCTGAAATTAAGAACCTAATTTGAAAATTAGGGTTTTGAAACCTTAAAATTAGGGTTTCTATATCCAGATCTGATCTCCTCGCCGGCAGCCCACGCTGCCGGCCGGGGAAGGGGGCTGCTTGCGGCGTGGGGCGGCGGAGGGAGGCTGCCTGCGGTGACTTCAGATTTAGGGTTTAAATTATGGAGAGAGAAAATTATACTTTTTGTGACGATATACTGTACAGGGGTAGTATTGCCATTTTCAAAATACGTAAGGACGAAAATTATACTTTTTGGACGGAATACTGATGGTTGGATAAAAGTGTTACTTTTTTTAACGTTTTTGGTCACGTATGTTACATTTTGAAACTTTGTGTCCTCGCATGTAATTACCCCCAAACCTCAAGGACATGGGTGTAATTAGCCCTTAATTTTTTATTGTAAAATCCCTTGATTTTTAGAACCCTAATCTATTAATATTTGGAACCCTAAAATTGGCATTGTTTCACTCATACCAAATTGTTTCACTCATACCAATCCATGGCCTTTGGAAGTAGATCGGGTACAGCTGGTGGCCTCATTGGCACGGCGGCGAGGACACTGCCCGTCTCGGTGGTGATGACATCGGCTGCTGCCACGATCTGGCCGAAGAAGAGATCGCCAGTCCGGCGACGGATGGAAGAGGCATCGATCAGATCATGCGGTGGAGCCGCACACAGACCTAGCCAGTGCTATGTAGGTAGACCGGATTTGATGGCCCACCGTTGATTGCCTGCTCCCTGGCGGAGCTGTAGCTGGCAGTGATGGCGAGCTCTGTCTGGGCCGGCAGCGGTCGTCGTCGGTTGTGGTGGACAACGGCGACACTTTTCCTGTGGCTGCGGTGGCTCGAAAAGGTGACGTTGATTTGGAAACTGGTAGCGGCGCAACGACGGCGATTAGCGCTATCGCTGGTCACGGTGGTGACGGCGCGCGTTCGATGGTGGCGCTGCTGCGTCTTCTATTCTTTCTCTCTCTCTGTTGAGATGTTGTATCTGCTTCGCGGCTTAGGCCCCCTCACGGCGATGGCCGGCGGTTCACAGTGATGGCCAGCGGTTTTGCGTCGACGGGGACTCCGGTGGCTTGTGCGTGGCCGGAGTTTGAGCTGGGGGTCTCCACGGTGCGGTGCTGGTGCCACTGTGAGTTCCCAAAAATGAGTTCCCAAAAATGCCCCTGACAGAAAGAGTTGAACCGTTAGGAATTTAGACGGATGCCCTTACTTGTTGCAAATTTGGAGTTACAGGCCCTTATGTGTAAAAATTAAATTTTGAGACCCTCAAGTGAGACTTTATGGTAGTTTCAGGGTACCTACGTGTATTTGACCCTTGAAAAAAAATGTCATGATATTATGGTGTCTCTAAACAGTAATGTTGTCACTAAATTACCGTTTAAGTGACAACATTAATGTTGTCACTAAATGTTTCCGTATGCAACACACGGGAAAAAATAAAACTAAACATTTTCACTAAACAGTAATGTATATTAGCCCAAGCATCTGCTGAATAGTTCAGAATAAAGTCCCGTGTATTGCACACGGGAGTGGATTGTCATGCAATTTTTGCGTAATATTTGCATACGCATGTATGTTTGCTTTAGTTCCTTTGAATTATAAGTTGAAAGAACAATACCACTTGACGATGTAAAAAAAAAAAAAGCTTAAAAAATACAAAAAATCTAGCGACGGCACTATAACATAATCTACTCATTATACTTTAAACTTACAGTTTTAATGTACCAAAGCAAATATATATACCTATGCAAAAATTATGTAACAATTTCATGACCATCTAACTATTCAAAACTGCAATTTTAGAAGTGTATGAGACGAAAAAACTGGATGTCATGTTCGTATCTTAATAAATTGGTGATTTCTTGAAATAATGATTCATCAAAAAGATAAGAATGGATTATGATATTTACGATTCCAAAGAAAAAGAACTCTTAACCTAGCTTTTGAAGCTAAGAGACTTGGTTTTGAGATGTTACACGTTGAACTACTAAAAGAACTTAATATTAATATAGTCTTGACAAGTTACATTGAAGTTTTTACAAAAAAAAATTATTAAAAATTTCTTGCCAACAATCATAGATTTAGCGGAAGTAGTTTTTTTTTCCCCATAAGATGTTAATCTCTTTTTGTTTCTTTAATGTGGTATGCATTAATACACTTTTATAACTTTTAAAAATATTTTGATTACTTACACGAGCTTGATTCAGGTAACTGAATTATAATATCTAATAGTTGATTCGAGACATGCAATGTTAACTCATGACACAACTTTGCAATGCGTTTCTAATATAATAATAATTTAAAAACTAACGTTAAACATATTAATGTTGCTAAACATCTCCGAACATTATTTTGAATAGGATCCTTAATTTGGCAATTAATTATATCGATAAATATAATAAACATTTAAATAATAAGCCTTATGCAATTCGAAAATCAATTTGAAACATTTAAAATTTTCTAACCAATATAGTAACTATTATGACTTTATTTGAATATTATTTATCGAAAGCTCTTTACATGAAATATTAACATGTAAAACAAAAATTACTTAAAATATTTAATAAGAAAAATTAGGTGTTATTTCAAATTCATATTTCTTAATTTCAACTAATTTTATGTTAAAAAAGTTTTGAACCAATTTTTTCTATGGTATTTTTATTGTGAGTAATTAAAATATTAAGCATTCTAAATTTTGCATTAGCAATATACCATTTATGATTTTATGTTAACTTTTGCACTTCTGAATAGAATTGCATATAAAATCTAAAAAGATATTAGTTATGTCATGATGAATGAAGACTAAAACTTTGATTGAAAACCTTATTATCTCTAAAGATAAATATTCTTACTTATTACGCATGCTTATTGTATACTTTAAGAAATCTTTGTTAAATTTTGTTCAATAATTTTCTTATTACGAGGTCTTGATTAGTCATGTTGGTTATTACATTTTCTTTTAAAAGTGGCACATCGTCCTTACTTAATAAGTCGTGTTGATTAACTTTTATAAATAACGTGCTATAAACAAATATATATATATATATATATATATATATATATATATATATATCTCAAAATTAAACTAATATGTAATCAACGTTATGCGCAACCCATTTAAGGTCAAAATTATTTTTAAAAGATGCTTCAAAAATAATAAAAATGTCTTGTACAATAGCGAATTGATCTCAATATGTTCTCCGCATATTTTATCAGTAGAATTTACTTTTTCTTTTTTTCTTTTTTTACTAATTGAACTTTTCATTTTTGTTCATCTACAAAATTACCAAATTAGAATTAACAAATATATACAAGAACATTGCTTATTGATATTTCACCATAAGGGTTAATTTATTTTATTACAAGCAAATTCAAGCCAAAAATTAAAGTAGCCATCTTTGATGAAATAACCATTAAATAATAAAATTGTGCAATATATGTTTTTATACATTTCAAAACTACTAAAATAAATTACTGTTAATAAATAGTTCCGTGCTTGGCACGAGATTTTGGGCTAGTATATATAATTAGATTCGAACTTGTTGCAAGTCTCAACAAAAAAAGAAGGTAAGGTTAGGAAGATCTCCCTTTCGACCGAATCTTCATCGGCATCGGCGTATCAGAATCCGTCATGCCGCCTCCGCCTCAGCGGCCGGCAAGGCCGTCCTCCACCTCGACCAGAACCCCTTCTACATCGGCCACTTCTCCTCCTCCCACCCTTCCACAGCCTCATTGCTCAATCCTAGCCTTTCGATCTCTGTCGTCTCTAATCCCCCCATTCTGATGGCTCCAATCACACGATCCATCCACCTCGCCACCCGCACACTCTACTCCATCCCCTATGCCGCAACGTACTTCGTCGAGCCCTCGAGTCTTAAAAATTCAAAAAGACATGGCTGGACCTAGGGTTTTCTTCAATGCTGACTCGGGCATTGACCTAATGCTCAAATGAGGCATGAACCAATACATGGAGTTCAAAAGTGTTGATGCGAGCTTCGTGTTTGATAAAAATAATGGGGATTGATGAGCGTGCCTGATTCGCGAAGCGAGATATTAAAGGATATGAGCTTGAGTTATCGAGAGAAGAATAATAAGGGATGGAGGTGAAAGTGGAAATGGAAGTGGGTCGTTGTTGGTGGTGGTGATGATGGCGGATTATTCGGTGGTGGACATGGTCGCGGGTTGAAACTATGGTGGATAATCTGGTAGTGACGGACGTGGCGGATTCTCTGGTGGCGATGGTTATGTTGGATTATCTAGTGGTGATGAGTTTTGTTAAAATATGGGTTCTAAGTTCTTTCCATTGAACTTTGAAAGGTATAAACCAAACCCGAAACTCAAAGCTAAAGAGTTTTCAAAAACAAGTCCAAATTGTCAACCAATTTAATAAACTGAAGACACCAAAAAAAAAACTTACCATACATCATTTTCTTTTTCATATTATAAAACTGAAAACAAAAACACTGTCAAACATTACCTTAGTACGTGTGTAAATGTTGACTTTACTCATTACTTCCTGACTTGCCAAACAATGCTTATTTACTCTATAGATGCTATTTGAGTTTCATTCAGTATTTAAGATGTACAAAGTTTATCGTAAAAATTCTCAAAATGTCAAAGGACAAAAAATCTATACGTGATCCCGACGCTCATTCCTTCGGCCGTGCCCATGCATTGTCACGGTGTCATGTGCTCCCCCACAACATTTAGTGACCGCACTCATGTGCCATCTTCATTGAAAGTGCCCCTAACACTTCAAACATCGTGCCTTGCCAATGCAACGTGCCACTTATACATTTAAATATAATATTAGATACCTTATCTATATGAGTTATCCTTGATATATCTATAGATACAGTTTGTCACACTGTCACGTTCCCAGCGTTGTCCGTCACTTCACCACACCATGCGCATCTTGCCTTGGATCGTGGAACATGCTTCGATCCACTCTCCAAACTGTATTCTTGATGAAAAGCCTCATATGTCTATGTGTTTTATTCAGATGCATTGTTTGCCCTCTCATATACTCGTTCATGTTTGCTTCGGGAACAAATCTCTATATACGTCTAGCTTGCAACGGACTCTTGGCAATTTTGATGCAGGTTTCCAACAAATCAGAAGTATAGCTTTAAAGCAAAATTTTGTTCAATCAAATGTAGTTAGAAAAAAAATTTCTTGATGCTTGATGATAGAAAGCATGCAGAAGTTGCAACTTTATATCACGAGCCTTCTCTAACCGTACGTGAGCCTTCTTACTCGTTGATTTCCTAAGTTACTCTATTCATTTCATGGAATTATTTTTTTAACTCAAATGGTAAAAATAAATTAATTAAATATTTTCTAACAAATCAAATTAGAATAAAAACTATGATTAAATTGTCGCCTTTGATAAAAACCTTATCTTTCATACATAGGATCCAGTAAAAAAAATTTAGGGGAAACCCTCAACGAAACAAAGTAACTACTAGCTATATGAAAATAAAGTTTCTCGCCTTTGATAAAAACCTTGGCTTGATAGGTTGAACATCTTGCTCGATCCCTTTGCAGTCCTAAATTTCAATCTTCTTACGTGCATTCATAGCATATTATAATGCAGAGAATAAGTAACAACTGCTACTAAAATTTTCGTCCACTTTTTTCCAAAGTTCAAAAATCTTCTTTCTTCGATACGTATTTATCAAAATGTATTGCCAAACTTGCTTTTCGTTCTTAGTTTATGAGGGTGGCATAATGTGCATTATTGAGATGCTAACGTAAGAATCCACTTATAGCATTTATTTAAACTAGTCACTTTTACCTTTGGAACGGAATGGGTTAGGTGACACATCACTTCAATGCCTTCTTTACTAAGAGTAACCAGCTAGAAATGATGGATTAAGTTGAATTGATGCCTCCTTTCGAGGTTCTTTATCGGGCTATCATGGTTACAAGACCTAAGAGACTCCTCGCTGTAACACTGCCCCAGCACTACCTCCAACGAAGTTTGAACTCCCAATTGACGTCACTGGTAATTAGGAGCCATAATAAGTGCTTGATGACCAATATCAAATGATAGATGAGCATAACACAGAGCACACATGGTCAGGGTTAGGTTGTGTACTGTTTGTGAAGAGTTTCCAAGTTAATGATCTTACGAGATATGCCCAAAAATATATCTGACTAATATCTCGTTCAACCGATTGACAATCTCATTATTATGCATTGCGGTGCACGACATGCACAACATCAGGCGTGGTAGTTGGCATACGGCGGGCACAGGCAAAAAGTGAACAAATTGGATACAAAATTAACGGGAAAAAGAAGACAATAGCAAATTTAAATCATGCATATGGCGGAAATTCAGGCAAGTTGATTTGATTACTAGATAACAACATATATGCCTTGCATCTTAATACAAACAAAATGACATTGAGACCCCAAAACCCTCAAATGCTTATGGCCAAGTCCATCTAGAAGACCAAAAGTCATGTCCACAAAAAGACCATCAGCTTCCTTAAGCCCTCTTTATTCCGAGGAAGATATCACTCAAAACTGTCTTAGACTGGAAGGATGCCTTCAACAGCTTCAACCCCTGACCAACAACCAAAGAGCGAATACATTACATTACTACTTCAAAATTTTGACTATGAAGTTGATATTCTTGCTTCAGACTTCAACTAGCTCGTTCTATCTTTATCGCTAAAAATTAACAAAGAGGCATTTGAGAGTGCCATATATGATGACCATTAGAAGTAAACTAGTTCAAAAGAAACACTAAAAAGATCATTGTTCTTAATTATGTATACATATAGGAGACAGTGGCCAATGTGAAATAGATGAATACAGATATATATTAGGAATGGGTGCTAATAGTAAGATCTTTGAATAGAAATAACTAATTAAACAAGGGTGTGTGACAGTATATCGTATGTATACATATAAATGGCAAGAAGTCTATATATATATATATATATATATATATATATATATATATATATGGCAATGCATACCTCATCCATCCCAAAATCAGCCACCTTCTCCTCGAGAGCACCGATTTCCTTAACATTAAACTTGTTAAGCATAGTAATGCTAGAAATGGTGGACATTGGTTTAACAACCAAGTCATCCATCACCATGTAGGTGACCACACCCCTGACAAAGCCACCTTCGTCAACCGAGCCCTTGTTTGCCGCGGGGGGAGCAACATATGTCACCACTGATGACATCTTCTGGGAACAATTCGGGCAAACAGCAGAGGGATCATCTGAAACATATCCTGCGTTTGCACTGCCATAACCCTGCGAGCATCCATGACATCTGTAATAAATTTTCATTGCAGGTCCATCATTAAGCAAGAAAAGAGGGACGGGGCCAACAGAGATGGGCAACACTGGTTTCAGGAGTGAGTCTTTTTGCTGATTGGGTTGGATGTAGGTTTCATTCAGATTTTCAATGCTTTCGTAAAGATTTGCCAAGCTGCCAACCATCTCTTTCTTTGAAAGGAGTCGAATAACAGTACCAAGCGGCAGAGAGAGAAGGTTGAAGAGAAGATCAACCACCTCTTTGTCTGCCTCGGCAAAAAGAACTTTGTTGTCATTTTTGTCAATCAGAAGCTTCAAGCTCAATTTGGTGGCTTCCATGGTGTTATGTTGGATATGGACAACAAAGGTGACTAAAGCAAAACTAGATGGAGGGAGAGCTTCTGCTTATGTGCGTAAGTATGTGTTGGTGTGTGTTTTAGTATTGGTCGAAACCCATATATATAAAGGGAGCTAGAGGAGAAACCTTGGAGCCAAAAGGAAGGGGAGGGGGGAAGGAGAAGCAGCCGTGGCTTTCCACCGGTCAAAAAGAAGGCAGCAGCAGATGGTTTTCCACCTGCTTGTCTGCCAAAGAGAGAAGGTTGGGCCCTATACCCATGCTTTTTGAAACGCAAACCCAATGAGATACGAAAATATTTTGGTTGCAATCTCGTTAAAGGAATTTTTTCCTATTCAAGTACAGTAATAATTAATAATTATTAAATATTTTAATAACTTTTATTTAATAACATTAAAAAATATTATTATGAATTGTTAATGAAAATGTTAGTAAAAAAGTCACTTAAAACTTTTAGCGACTATGTACAAGGTTGAAAGAAGATCCTACAACCCGGGTGTCGATCAAAATTTGTTCATAAGATACAACATGTTACGTGACTGGATTTGAACCAGGTGACTTAGATGTGTACGACGTATGGCTGAAAATTCCTATAACTTCTTGTCTAGCGACCGTTAATAATTACTAAATATTTTTAGAAGATTTTTTACTAACACTCTCAACGACAACTCTTAACAATATTTTTTTTATATCATTAAATAAAAGCTAATAAAAATATATAACAACAAATAATAATAATTATTATTATTATATAGAAGGTTATAGATATATTCTTAAGATCCGATAGCAGACAAAAACTTCTTGGCTATTTTGCACGCGGGTATCATCTTCCCAAGAGCAACTAAATGCAGAAATTTGTGATATCAGTGGCCTACTTGTACATGCTATGCGTAGATGAAGGTCATAGCTTAATTAATGACAAAGACTTTTCCTTTTTCTATGGAAGGTAGAGTAAGGCCCGTTTGACAAAAAATTTTTCCCTCTTTTTTTTTTCAGTTTTAAAAACTGAAAAAAAGAGCGTTTGGTAACCATTTTTTTTTCAATTTAAAAAATCAGTTTTTAAACTGCAGAGTAAAAAAAAAACTCCAAAAACTGGTTTTTTTTTTCACTTTTGGTTTTTTTTTTTCGACCACCACCACCACCCTCCCACCGCCGGCAGCCACCTCAGGCGACCACCGCCGGAGACTGCCGACAACCACCTCCGGCGACCACCGGCAGCCACCTCCGGCCACCGGCAGCCGGCGACCACCGCCGGAGACTGCCGGCAGCCACCTCCGGCCGCCGGCGACCACCGCCGGAGACGGCCGGCAGCTACCTCCGGCCGCCGGCCACCACCGCCGGTGACTGCCGGCAGCCACCTCCGGCCGCCGGCCACCACCGCCGGAGACTGCCGGCAGCTACCTCCGGCCGCCGGCCACCACCGTCGGTGACTGCCGGCAGCCACCTCCGGCCGTCGGCCACCACCACCACCACCGTCGACCACCGCTACGCCCCACCACCGCCACCGCAAACCACAAAAAAAAAAGTCAAAATAAAAAGGGTTACCAAACACCAAAAAAAAAAACCTCAAAAAAAAAAGGGGTTATCAAACACCCACTTGTTTTTATAAAAAAAAAAATTAAGCTGCTCTTTAAAAAACTGCTCTTTAAAAACTGAAAACCAAAAAAAAAATTTTGTCAAACGAAGCCTAAGTTTAAAAATTATAGATGGTGAAAAAGGTTGGGATAAGAGAACCGGAACCGCCTCATCGTACAGTACGTACAAGTGGTGGGTCAAATCATATTGAACAAACTTTGACTCCAACCGGGCTGTAAGAATCTTCCCTCAATTCTATGTATAGCGATAATTAATAGTCACTAAATATTTTTAGTGACTTTTTTTCTAACACTTTTAACGACAATTATTAGCAGCACCTTTTTATCGTCACTAAATAAAAGTTACTAAAAACATTTAGAGATAATTTATTATCGCTATATAAGGAGTAGGAGGAAGATTCTTCCAACCGGAGTAGTAATCAAATTTTTTCCTATCATATTAAAAATTATATTATCTACCATGGGTGTCTGCCGGACAACATTTTTTCATTCTATTTTAACGTATAGCTAAATCTTCTTAAGCATAGGTTTCAATTCATATTTTTAACAGCTAAATACTTTGATCAATATCAACAAATAGTTTGTAAAATAGTACATTTTTCATAAAGATTTAGTTTTTCAGGCATACTTTTGTACCTCACAGCCCGAGGGATACGTTAAAAGCTTAATGTTTGTACATCTATCTGCTCATCTCCACAGTTTTGATTGAATTACCATTTAGCTAAAATCAAATAAAAAAACAGGATGAATTAGACATAAGGGATACATTCCAAAAACAAAACACACAACATCAGACATAAAGTCCAACAAGAAAAAGAGGAAGAAATTAATAATCCCTCCATCACATTGGATTTTCCCATTTGACTTTTTATGAACTTTTACCATAAATTTTCGATGTGATTGGAAATCCTTCTAATTTCTAGTTTTCAGTTTTCAAAAAAAAAAAAGAAATGAAACCGAGCATTCTTTTTATTTTCATTTTTTAAAAAAAGCATGTGCTTGTTATGAGTTTTGATCCTATCATTTTTTCTTCCATGTTATCTTCGCCAGGCACTCTCACACTTTCAAGCACTTCAAGTATGGAGCATGACCATTCCAAATTTGATAAGGTATTTTACCGGTCTTTTTATAGGGTACTCTATTTTGTACGTGACAAGCCGAGAGAATGGCTTTCCCCCGCAGGTTGGCGGATAGGCCAGAACTAAGATAGCGTTTGAAAACAATTTGATTTTTTATTTTTTCTCTAGTTTTGTAAACTGGAGGGAAAAAAAAGGTATTTGACACACAATTTTTGTTTTTTTCTTTCAGTTTTGAAATTTTAAAATTCTTAAAATAAGGCTATTTTTTGAAATTCCTATTTAGAAGTTTTAGGTTTTCAGTTTTGATTTTTATTTTGAGGTAACCACCACCACCACTGCCACCGTCCTTCTACTGTCACAGCCATTGTCAATCGTTAGCGACTTCCGGCCAGCCACACACCACCCCCACCCAACTACTACCAAAGAAAAAATTCAAAATAAAACTGGACAATCAAACACTAATTTATTTTTATAAAAACTAAATTGATATTAATTTTTATTTTTTTAAAAAATAAAAAATTAAAATTGGAAGTGATTCTAAAGGATCCAAAACTGTGGTATTTTAGTGTTTACAAAACATTTGCATGGATGGGCCCACGGTCCCTTATTTGTGGGTCAAAAGGAAGCTGCCAAAGCAGGCCATGCCTGCAATTCCCATGCCCTGTTGTTCCTGTTCCTGACCGGTGGAAAGCGGGTCTGCCTCTTTATCTCTTTTTCTTTCTTAGACTCCACGGCTCCACCGCTTTTTCCTTCCTTAAATATGGGTACTCGGCCAACAGAGAACACGCACCACGATACATTATTCACGCACCGAAGCGCACACGCCGTTCTTCTAATAATATGCTATACACTGTGATGAATTTAGTGTCAACATATTGTGATATTAATTAAGTCGTGAAATAGTACAGTCAAGAAAGATGCACTTCAAGAAAAATGTCCTATAGCAGCGCTCTATAGCAACGGCCAAAAAAACCGTTGGCATATACCATATATAGCAGCGGTTTATAGAAGCGGCCACTAGAGCCGCTAGCATAGAGGATATACAGCAGCGGCCACTGTGTATCGCTGCCATAGCTCATGAAAAAACTTTGCGCGGCTGAAAAATTTACGCTCCGAATAACCGTGAAATCTCAGCGCCAAATGAAACTCAATACAAGCGGTTAACCAAGTTTTACCCGGCGGACAAACCGCTGCTGTAGACGCCCCCTCTTTTTTTCTTCAATCGATCTGTATCCCACATTCCCACGAATTCACGTAATCCGTTACCTCCCCAAACTCGACTCTCAGCTATGGTTCTGTTCTCCTTCTCTCTGGAGCTATATCACACACACACACACACACCAGACGCAAACACAATCAGGCGCAAACGCTATCAGGTTACTTCCAAACTCGGCTCTCGATCTCCCTCTCTTGGTTCTCTCTCTCGATCTCCCTCTTTTTGAAAAACACACACACATAACAAACACAAACACATAAGCACCAGATCCACACACACAAAAACACCAGATGCGCACACACACAGAAACACCATACGCACGCACCATTACACACATACGCACACACACCCAAACGCACACAGAAAATTGTGGTGGCTCTGGTTCTCTCCCTCTCCCTCTCCCTCTGATTTTCAATTGCTTGGGTCTTCCCAAAATAAGGGTTTCTCTAATTCAATTTTTCAGTTTTTGTTCGTATAATCTTTCTCTGACCGTTTACAATTGATTGCAGAGTGGAACGCTAGCAATATCTCTTTATTATCTATGCTAATTTGTGCTTCGGAGGTAAGTTTTGTTTTACTTTATCTCTAGTTTATTACCACTTTGCACTTGTATGATCCTCTTCAATTGAAGTATTTGGAGAAAAAATTGTCAATTTGATCAAACAATGTGTTAAGTTTTAGTATGTTGAGTTATGCTTATATTGTACTCATTAAGAAACAAGTTGCGAAGAGTTAATATGTGATTAGAGATGAGGAGTTATGCCTTTCTTGATTGGCTATAACAACCTATAATACATGGTAGTTAGTTTGGAAACAAGTGACTACGCAATTGCCTTTGGCATGCCATTTGTTAACCTGTTTGTTGTTTCATAGCATCTGATTTTCCTTTTGTTGTTCGCTTCTGAAGATGATCTCAACTTTGATTAAGTATTTTATTTTCTTAAGCAAAGGAAACGTGTTATCTGATTATGATTTTGATTTCTTTGAGTTGATTTTACTTGATCATGATGATTTCGATATTTTGATCTCACTATAGTCAGTCTTTTCATACTGAGCATATTGAGTGATTATCTGGTGTTGGTATGATACAGTATTTAGGCAATTATAATGGCTAATGCTAGTTATTTTCATTAAAGTGGAAACACATATACTTATATGCACTTAACATGTACGCTTAATAGTTAAATTTCAACAACTGCAATGCGAGCTTAGAAACATGTGCTTAAATGATACGACCATTCAAGAGGCGCTTCCGCAGTGATGTATTTAATTTAAAATTGAAGCTTTGGCACTCACACATCAGCACATACACCCTTCCACGCAGTAATCTTGTCACTTAAGAGTACCTCTCGAGTTAAGCCCTTGATCGAATGAGTAAGCTCTAAGAGAGAATCTAATAGACAGTATAAAAAGAAATAAACAATGAATATCCATTAGGCTTCAAGTTGTACTAATTTAGAGTCAAAACCCTCTCTTCGTATACTAGGTTTGCTTCTTTTTTTGTTACTTTGTTGATTGCATATCTTTGTAATATGATGTGCATGCTTGCTTGAATAGCTTACTTGACCAAATAGACTAGTTTTCTTTTGTCTATTCCACTAAGTCAGTTGCATGCTTTTCCTTTATAATTCTTCAGCTATGTTGCTTGCGTTTTGGCATCTATTGTGGCTCGTTGTATTTGGATAGTTACGTCAGTTGACTATAAGTAGACTACATGTGACCATGTAATCACGTGGGAAGTCTTTTTAATTCTCCAAGTGGTTGAAGGTGAGACTACAGAAGTGCTTCTACTCCCCCCAACGAGGTTCAGTAATATCTTTAGAATTGTTTTGAGTATTCATATACTGAAACAATCTAGGATTGCTTAGCTAAGACACCGCTGGCAGATTGTCTTAGGACAGAGTTGGTTATTGGACTACCCAATCTATCCGGTTAGTACTTGCTAAAAGTGTCGATCTATTATGAAAGAAACTATCTAATCTTGTTCATAGGGGTATAAACGGGGGATAAAGTTCTTACACAACTGTGATCGCATCTGCGAAGCATTTTGGTGTGAAATGAATTGCAATGTGCAATGAGAGATGCAGTAAGACAGGCATGATGAAGACGGCTTGACTAATTTGGGATTGTAGCTTTCTTGAATTTCCATGTTATAAAAAACCTTGTTAATGCAACTGTAACTCAGAAGTTATTGTCTTAATGGCATCATGAAGAATTAAAGTCCCTGATCTGTTGTGCCTTAACTTTTGTTTATCTCGGTTATAGGAAATAGACCTGCATAATTCTGAAGGGAGTTGAGCTGGGATTCACTGCTTCCATCCTAACCTTGTATTTTTCTAGCTAGTAAATGTAAACTAAAACATAGATGTAGATGCATATCGGTTGTCACGAGGCTTTGTTTCAGAAATATAGTTGAGAAAGTATAATACTCTATAGCTGTAATGTTTTTCTGTATGTGAATATTTCTTTTAGGGGGTTGGAGGAAAATAATGTTAATACTCGATCAATGGAATAAAATTCCTAGTTCACTGAGATCTTCTTCTCCTTTTCCACTTATTAAGTTTACTTTTCCTTTGGAAATTAGTCATTGTGAAGAAAAGTGTTACGGCATGAGTCCTTTCATGACTCTATCTTTCATATCTGGTCATCTTTATACTCAAAACAAACCACCACCACCCCCTTCTCTTCCCCCTCTCTCAGCTATTATTTTTATGTCTAGTTATTCCACATGCACTAGCAGTAATAGTTAAGTTTTGCTATAAACTCAACCCATGTCTTTTTTGTGCGGTGTTTTCTTGGCTTTCTTGGCTCAGCTTTTTGACGTGAAGTCTCTGTTTGCTATGTCTTAAAATTTTAGAAGTGTACATGTACTCTAAAGCTTTCGCTTGTAGTCCCTGTGGCTTTTAGTTTTCTATATCAATCTTGTTCCATTCAATTTGTTGCAATGTATTTCATAGCATTTGTCAGTGGGCATATAAGCTAGACGAATAGTTGATTTCGATCCAGAGGATGGTAAGAAGAAATTTACTTGATTTCACACTTTGGACACTGTATTATGAAACCTAGTGTTTCAAGTCTTATTCATGTTAGATTTATGATATTGAAACTCTTTTATGGCCAGTGGTGTTTTGACAGTTGCTGCGCTTAAATCTTTATCTGGGGTAAGACTGTTATTTAAGTCTTGTATAAAGTGTCTTATTTTCTGTAAGCAGTTTAGAATTCAAAGTCTCCTATTTTGAAATCTTATTCCTATTACACTTGGGGGAAGTGGAGCAACCTATAGGTGTCCGCATAGTATTTTTATGTTTTCTTATCGAACTTACTAGAGTTTACCTTATAATACTGACCCATCAACGATTAGCATGAACTCAACGATTAGCATTTAGTTCATGCTCAAGATGAATGTATGATTAGCTGAAAACACACAGCAGAACTGAAGTTTGTAATTAGCCCTGTTAAAGTGTTCATTTTGCAGTTTTTTGTTTTACTGTTGTCTTTGGTTTGATGCATGACTTCTGATTTTCAACTTCGGCTTCATAGTTCATGCACATTTCAATAGCTTCGCTTTTCATTCTTAACAAATAGAGTCTAGTGAATCTAGCACAATCATCAACAAAGATCACATAAAAACTTTTTACTACCTTTAGTCATGGTTTGTTTTAAATCACCTGAATCACTGTGAATTAAATCAAGGGGTTCACTTTCTCTTGTGATAGATTTATATGTTTTTTTTGGCACTTGTAGTTTCAGCATATATTTCACATTTGTCTATGTCAGACTCTTTAAAATTGGAAACTAAACCCATCTCTTTCATTTTCTTTAGAGTTAATAATGCCATTGACCATTGAACTATTAGGCATATTTCATTTTGACCACTGGACTTACAATTGTGTCAAAGTGACCACTGATTTTTAAATTTTGTTCAAATAAGTCCATCTGTTAGGTTCCGTCAAGAACAAATCCGTTAAGTTTCAATTTTGAAGGGTAAAGTCGTCACTCAACATGTCCGTCATTTCTTCATAGAGACATATCGTCTCCTCTTTCTCTGTCCTTCCATCTTCTTCAATTTTCAGAGGGAGATCATTATTCCTTTACTCAAATAACGATCAATTCGTCACTCTACCTGTTGTTCGTTTTTACAGAGACACACATCGTCTTATCTTTCTTTGTCCTTCCCTCTTCTTTGATTTTCAGAGGGAGATCGTCGTTTCCTTTACTCGAATCAAGTAAAGTCCTCGGAGATAAAAGATTGCAATGGCGTGGGTTCTTAGAGAAGAGGGTACCCATCTTGAAACACACGATCTTTACGGTAAGTTTTTCTATACATTCTTTAGATTTAGTGATACGTTTTTTAAATCGACACGAATCCTGATGTAGCCACCCACACAATCATGATCCATGAAATAATGTTGTTTACACAGATTCCCAAATAATATTGTTTATACAGATTCACAAATAATGTTGTTTACACATACTTAGAAGTAATTTTTATATAGAATGCATGCATGTTGTTATGTTATGGGCTTGGGAATAGCAATTTGCTGTTCGAAATTACTATAATATGCACTTTATAACGTGAAATTGGAGTATTAATTAGTAAATATCTTATAAACAGGAACGTCAGTAGACTTCTTTACAGTTGAGTTGTACAGTGGTGGAGAGTTTGTTTACATGCCAAAGAGGCACTACATTGATGGCCTTGTTAATTATTTCGATTACTGTGAGTGTGATAAGATGTCAATGCATGAAGTGGATGAAATGTTAAAGGAGTTCGATTATGGGCATGAGGTGATGTTTTATTATTACAGGGTTCCTGGGATGAGCCTTGACAATGGGTTGAGGGGTCTAGGGGGTGATGATGATATCAGGGAACTAATAAGAGTTATAACTGAGAAAAAGGTTAATGTTGTAGAAATCTATGTTGAGCATGGAAGTGCATCAGTGGAAGAGTATTTTGTACCTCCACCTGTAACTGGTTCATCAGTTGTAATTTAGGAGATTGATTTAGGTGATGAACATCCATTAAGTACTCAGGATGACCTGGATGCATCATACTATGAGAACAATAAGTTGACCCAGCTTCTTCTTCCCCCATGTGAAAATGAACATCCCAATGAGCAAGATTTACACACTGTTAACAGCAACTCAGAGCATGAGCATGTAAACACTGATCATAATGAAAGTGGGCATGGGAATGAGAGTGAGAGTGAGCATGTGAACACTGATCATAATGAGAGTGGGCATGTAAACACTGATCAGATTGGGAGTGGCCATGGGAATGAGAGTGAGCATGTGAACACTGATCAGATTGAGAGTGGGCATGGGAATAAAAGTGAGCATGTGAACACTGATCAGATTGAGAGTGGGCATGAGAATGAAAGTGAGCATGATAGTGACTCAGATGACTCACAGTACTGCCCTTCTAATGATCTATATGATAGTGAGTATGAGGTTGAGGAAGATATAGATCTTTACCATGCAAATGTAAATGTAGGTGAAGATTGGAATGATATGGCCATCAGGGATCAAGCAGTACTACAATCTGAGGAACAAGAAAGGACATCAGATTATGATGACTCTGATGAACTAAGGAGTTTGACAAGTATGTCTGAGGATGAAGTTGATAAAGATAAGAGGAGTTGTGTTCAGTTTAACCCTGAAGTAGACATGAGGAGGCCCAAATTTAGTGTAGGTCAGTTGTTTGCTAATGCAGGTGTCTTGAAGCAAGCTATCAGAGAACATGCAATCCTGACTAGAAGAAACATAAAATTGTACACAAATGAAAAAGAAAGTGTTAGAGAAAAGTGTTATGGGAGTCCACAGTGTGAGTGGGTTTTATATGCTTCCAAGCTTGCTGAGAAAGATAGCTTAATTGTTAAGACATATCATAAAGAGCACATTTGCCCACAGGTATACTATAACCAACATATCAAAGCTGATTGGATATCCCAAAAATACATGGAGAAGTTCAAATCAAACCCCACATGGCCACTTGAGTCAATAAGAGAAACTATTAGGACAGATTTGGAAGCTGGTGTTTCTAGAAGTAAAGCTTACAAAGCAAAAAGGAAGGCAGCAGAAATGATTGATGGCAGTTATAGGGAGCAATTTAAGGGTTTATGGGACTATTGTAATGAGGTGACCAAGTGCAATCCAGGGACCACTGCACTTATGAAGCTGTGTGAGCCAATAGTTGGAGAAGAATTCCCTAGGTTTTTAAGGTTGTACATGTGTTTGGGCCCTCTGAAGAATGGGTTCAAGACAGGGTGTAAGAAAATTGTGGGGCTTGATGGGTGCTTTTTAAAAGGTCCTTTCCCAGGACAACTGTTGACAGCAGTGGGTATTGACCCTGATAATGGCATGTACCCCTTTGCATGGGCAGTGGTTGAGGCAGAAAACATGCTCTCTTGGGAATGGTTCATCAACCTTTTAAAAGAAGACTTACAGATTGAGGACCAAAGTGAATGGACTTTCATTTCAGACCAACAAAAGGTAATAATCAACCATTAACTATCTTTCTCAACTTATTTGCTATTTAATATTTTCCACTAACTTGTTTACTTTATTTAATCATTTTTTAGGGTTTGCTGACAGCACTAGAATCAGTTCTACCTCTGTGTGAACAGAGGTATTGTGTCATGCACATGTACAAAAATTTTAAGAAGCAGTTTAGGAGTTTAGATCTTAAGAATGCCATGTGGAATACTGCAAAGGCTCCCAATGCCATATACTTTGGCAGATGCATGCAATAGATAAAAGAAGACTGTGTAGGTGCTTATGAATACTTAGCTAAGATCCCACCCTCTTATTGGGCTAGATCTCACTTATCACTGAAGACCAGGTGTGATCTATTGCTAAATAACTACTGTGAGGTGTTTAATGGGGCCATTGTCAATGCTAGGGATAAACCTATAATTACATGCCTTGAGAACATTAGAAATCAAGTAATGCAAAGGATTGTGAAGAAGAGAAAAGAGATGGAAAAGTGGGATGGTTTGTTGTGTCCCAAGATTCAAGCTAAGTTAAAGAAGTTGAAGTTGAAGTCCTGCCACTATAATTGTGCTTGGAATGGTGGCAGTCTATATAGTGTGAGGGCTGCAAGTGGGGAAGGTTATGTGGTTGACCTGCACAACAAGACTTGTAGTTGCAGAAAATGGGATTTATGTGGAATTCCATGTGCACATGCAATTTCAGCCATTTATAATGACATGGCTAATGGAGGGAATAGGGGTGAACCTGAGCAGTGGGTTGATGAGTGTTTTAGGGTTGAGACTTTTAAGAAAGTCTATGACTACTTAGTGAACCCCCTTAGTGGTCCCAACCTTTGGGAACCAACAAACAGAGGGACCATTCTTCCACCTATATATCATAAGCAACCTGGTAGGCCTAAGAAGCTAAGAAGGAAGGATTGGGATGAGGTCACACAGTCTAAGAGGGGTCTACCTGATGGGGCTGGAACATTAGGAAGAAAGGGAATGGTTATCACCTATAGCAAATGTGGCAATGCTGGGCACAACAGTAGGGGTTGTAGGGGGTAAGGGTGTCAACCACAGACAAGAGAACCTAAGAAAGGGAATCGAGGTCGGGGCAAGGTCATGGGGAAGGTGACAGCTACAGGTGGTCATAACACTGGGAAGGTAGGATGCACTACACAAGGCAGTGAAAAGAGAATGCAGCCTAAGAAGAAGAAGGTGACAGATCCAAACCCCAAAGGTTGGCTACAACCTAAAGCTGGAAGGAAGAAATATCCAGTGAGTTTGAACCTATTTCTTATTAGCCATCTACATTTTGTATGTGAATTACTTATTCCTTAGTTATTTTATGATTTACAGGTGAGGAGAAACAATGCAACTTCTGGCCAACAATGTGCAACAGGAGGTGCAAGTACAGCAATTTCAAGCTAAGGAGGAAGACCTACAACAAGACAATCAGTTAGGAGATAACTTGTGTACATGGGAAGACTTATGTTGATACAAACAACCTGTTGCTTTAGCTGTAGCTTTTTGATTTAGGAAGCATGTTGGGATAGATGGAGTCTTCTGTGGATAACTTATAGCTTTTATGGACATAGTATACTACAGCCTTTTGTTTTATAGCTGTAGGTAGGCAGATTTGTCCTTAGAATAATATTGATGTTATGTTGGTAAAGAAGCATTTACAAATGCCATTTTGAAACAGAAGCTATTATAGTCAATAATGTTCATACATCACAGCTGCTTCCATTATATTCTTTCCATCACAGCTGCTTCCATTACATGTTTTCCATTACATCCCAATCAAGCACAAACAAACTCTTAAGCAGATCACCCTCTAACATCCATTACATGTACAGCCCTTTCCATTACATTACATTAAAAACACTAACATTACAAAGAACACAAGTCCCCAAACACAAATTGTTACCCATATCACAACTCTCCAATCTCCAAAAGCAAACTGTTGTTTGCGGTTCTTTTTGACTTGAAGTTCATTACAAAGAACACCCATGAGCACAACAAGACAAACCACAATATCTTTTCCTTCCATTGATAGCTTCTCAATTTCTTCTCATATGTCACCAATTGTTCCTGTTTCCCTTCAATTTGCACCATAAGCCTTCGAACCTCCTCAGCATTTCCATTGATCCTTCGTAGCAGTCCAGGTATGACTTGCATAGCCCTTTCACACATGGGTGGATCAATCCAAATGAAATACTCACATGGATCTTCATTTTCAACTCCGCAAGCCATGAATCTTCTTCCTGGATTTTTTGGGTGGTCCATGATGTCTTAATTATTGGACTCTTTCGACAGTAGCAACCCATGGAAGGAGGAGTGGATTGGTTTTTTTTTTCTTTTTGTTTGTTGTGGAAGAAGAAGTAGAATGTCTTGTGATGTGGAAGAAGAGGAGGGAAAAAGAGATGAGATGCTGGGCGGGAAAGAATTATGGAGGGAAAGAAGAATGGAGGGAAAGAAGAGAAGAAGAGGGGAAGATAATAGGCAAAATGGCGTGGTTACCCCTCACTAAAGGGAGTTGACAGAACACCGGTAAGCTCTATTGGACGGAATGACCTTATTTGGACAAAGTTTAAAAATCAGTGGTCACTTTGACACAATTGTAAGTCCAATGGTCAAAATGAAATATTCCTAATAGTTCAATGGTCAATGGCGTAATTAACTCTTTTCTTTATGTATGCATAATTCACATGTCCAAGTCTACCATGCCACACATCAGCATAGTCAATCAAGTAATCAAAAGTAGATGATGCATTCTTATTCAATAATTCAGCAACATTAAGTACCTAAAGACCTTGGTCCATAAATCCATTACCGACAAAGACGTCATTTTTTGTCAGAGTCACAATACGTCCATCGAACAAAGTCTTGATGCCGGCCTTACCGAGTAGTTGTACTGACATGAGCTTGTGCTTGATCATCGGCACGTGAAGCACATCGGACAGTAATAAAAGGGTTTCACCAGAAGTTAGTTTGAGAACTACCCTTCCCTTTCCCTTAACTGGTACGGACCGATTGTCCCCAACGTTCACGTATTCGGTACCTTCCCCTACATGTAAGTAAGAGGATAACACATCTCGGTTAGCACATATGTGCCTAGTGGCACTCGAGTCTAAAACCCATCATTTCACTTCCATCCTTTCATATTTCTTTCCTCCTCAACAAAACAACTCTTAGCCAAGACCACCATCATCAAACCCATAACACAACCACAAGTGCGAACGAGTTATAAGTCTAAGTAAGAAAAGTAGTACATGTTAGGAAGACCTCTCTTTCGACCTAATCATCGTTAGCACAGGCCTTCAGAACACCGTCATTGCCACCTCTGTCTCAGCCGACAGCAAAGTCATCCTCCACCTTAACCAAAACTCCTATAGCGGCACTCCCCCCCCCCCCTTCCCCATCCACAACCTTACCTCCCATCCCGTCGTTAAAGATTTTTATTGACGAAATCTACGTTGATAAATATTTATTGGGAATAATCCTATAGCTAATAGTTTACCAATGGCTTAGGTGTTTTTTCGGTAACTACCTGGGTTTTACCGACAGATTTACCACTTATTAGCGGAATTTTTTGTCAATAAGGATAGGGCATATTACAATTATATATATATATGGGAGCTGATCCGTTGAGAGCGCTAGCAAAATAGGAGATTTTGCTAGTGCGATCTAACCGTCCATCCCTTTGGGATGGACGGCCCTGATCTCTTTTTTTTTTCAGAAGCTGTCAGTCGTCCGCTACATAGTGTAGCGGGCGGACCTTTTTACCATATGGCCCCTCCTCCCCGTCCGCTATACTGTATGGCGAACGAGTTTTTTGGCCTGACATGTGACAGTCAAAAAGTCATCCGCTATACAGTGTAGCGGACGACTTTGCGCCTGACAGTGATGAAGTCATATATATATATATATGGGAAAGCGAATATAAGGCTAGCCTCACGCAACTTGCATGAGGCTAGCGGCCGAAACGACATAGTTTTGGGAAAAAAATATGGAGTCTTTTTTTTTTTCCTTTTTTCCTATTTCTTTCAGTCCCTATTTTCCTTTCCTCTGCATCTCTCTACCGAGCCCTCGCAACCCGCCACGGCAACCACTGCCCAACCTTCCGCCTCTGCCCAACCTTCCTCAATCAACTCCCCAATCTTCCTGCACCCACAGCCCAACCTTCCTGACCCGGCTTACTTCACCAATCACCGCCCCACCTTCCATCACCGACCGTCATCACGCCCACCGATAATCATCCTCCTACCGCAATAGTTATCGCCAACAACACAAACAAAACACAATCACAAGCCACCACCCCACCTTCCCACGCCGGCCACCATCACACCCTCCATAGCCCATCACCGCCCAACCTTCCTGTGCCGGCCACCACCAAACCCACCGTCACTAATCACTGCCATACATTTTGGCGTGACTGAGTTTCATTTCTTCAGCAGAGAGAACCTTGGTCAATGTTCATTTGGGTTCTTAAATCAAATTTCATTGGCAGAATGGAAGCCATAAAGATTATTTGCCTTTTGCTTTTGCTTTGCCTTTGAGCGAGACCCAACCCAGCAATCAATCAGAGTTTTCAATGGGTTTTGTCATGAACTTTGAACACTAATTCAGGTTGAACTCAGCAACCCAACAATCAATCAGAGAAGAAAAACAAGGAGAAGGGAGAGAGAGAGAGAGAAAGAGAAGACGAGGGAAATAAATTGGTTAAATGGTGGCCGGCAAGTGAAGGTTGGGGTGGTGATGGGTGACGGTGGTCGGTGCAAGAAGGTTGTGGTAGTGATGGTTGACGGTGAGTGTGGGTTGCAAGGGCCCAACAGAGAGACGCGGAGGAAAGGAAAACAGGGACTGAGAGAAATATGAAAAAAGAAAGAAAAAAAAGACTACAAATATTTTTCTCAAAACTACGTCATTTCGGCCGCTAGTCTCACGCAAGTTACGTGAGGCTAGCCTTATATTCGCTTTCTCCCCCTACACACACACACATGTATATATATATATATATATATGTGTGTGTGTGTGTGTGTAAAAGTCAAAGCTGAGAGAATGTTGTCCAGTCATCGCTTACTTGGACACTCTTTTTAATTCGACATATGGACTTTCCTATTTTGAATTTTAAAATATTTTAAATTTTCTTACCTTTTTAATAATGATTTGCATTCTCTCTCTCTCTCTCTCTCTCTCTCTCTCTCACACACACACACACACACACACACACACACGCGCACAAGCACACACACACAAATTTTGATTTGAATTTCTTCCTTCCATTTGAAATTCAACCAAATATATGTGTTTTACCATTTCTCTCTCTTCTATGTTAACATGTCCACTCAAAAATTTTATTTATATCTTTACAATTCCATTAGTTCCTAGATTTTGACAAAAGTAATTCTTTATATATTCATTTTTAATCTTGATCTTTTTTATTATTTAGAGAAACACATTATTCTCTATCAGTTTTTCTATTAAACTGCCATAATTTTCTTCTTTTTATTTCATTACAAGTTATACATATAGTTTACGCCCCCTATTTTTTCAATTGTTTATTATATATTTTTACTCTTTTCTTGGTGATCTTAAGTAATACAACCTCAAGACACGGATTATTTTTGTTAATATTATTACTGCAATTGCTATTAGTTAGGAGAAACTATTTTTATTCTTAGCACTCTGCTAGGGCAGAGTGTTCGGCCATCATTTTGCGCTGGCAGAATGTTTTGGCTAAGTCTAGCACTCTGCTCGGGCAGAGTGTTTGGCTATCATTCTGCTCAGGCAGAATTTTTGGCTAAGTCTAGCACTCTGCTCGGGCAGAGTGTTCAGTCATCACTCTGCTCGGGCAGAGTGTTTGGCTATCATTCTGCTCAGGCAGAATTTTTGGCTAAATCTAGCACTCTGCTTGAGCAGAGTGTTCAGTCATCACTCTGCTCGGGCAGAATGTTTGGCTGATATTGGCACTCTGCTCGGGCAGAACGTTTTGGGTAGGTTTATCCAACCTAACAACAATGCTCAGAAAAAATAACTTTATTGCTTGGAGAAAGATAAAGTTTACACTAGATCATTTAACAACCATTTATTTGAAAAAATCTGCTAAAGACTATTATGGAAAAAGAGCTGGTGTATTTGACAAGGTCTGAGCCCCTTATCCCCTCAAAAAGGAAGTGTCTTGCCTCGGGGCAAGATGTTACTGATAATACTTTCGCAAGTTCTATGCATTCCAAGTATGAGGGATTGGATCTCCAGAAAGTGTTCCTAGTGCATAGGCACCCGGCTTGAGTACTTTTATAACACAATAAGGTATTTTCCAATTCGAAGATAACTTTCCCGTCGCTGCCTTAGGATCAGACACTTCTAATTTCCGAAGAACCAAATCTCCAACTCAAAACTGCCTGGATCAAACCCTTTGATTGTAATAGTGTGCGGCCCATTGTTTTATGACAACGGATCGCTCATGAGCTTGAGTTCAAACCTCTTCTATCAGATCAAGATTTCCTCAAAGTCCAACTTTGTTGTCTGCTTCATTGAAGTGTAAAGCTCGTATTGTTGGAATACTTATCTCAATAGGTAACATTGCTTCTGTCCCATAGCAAAGTAAAAAAAGGTGTTTCTCCAGTGACTGAATGCGAAGTTGTTATCTAAGCCCACAATACCTTTGGGAGTTCATCAACCCATCCCCCTTGGCCTCATCCAATTTCTTCTTTAACCCTTGTAGGATGCTTTGATTCATGTTCTCGGTTTGACCATTGGATTGTGGATGAGCGACAAAACTAATGCGCAAATCGATTGAAAGATTGGTACAGAAGGTTCGAAAGTTACTATTGTCGAACTACTTCCCGTTGTCGACTACAAGAGCCTTGGGAATTCCAAAACCGGTAGACCACATTCTTCCATAAGAAATCTTCACATTTGGTCGAAGTAATGGTTGCTAGAGCTTTTGCCTCAATCCATTTTGTGAAGTAATCTATCGCCACGATCACAAACCATTGTTGACCAGATGTAATTAGAAACGGGCCCAGTATATCCATGCCCCATATGGCAAAGGGAATCGGAGAAACAACTGAAGTTAAAGGAGCGACTGGTGTATGCGGTATTGGAGCAAACTTCTGACACTTGTTGCACCTTCGTGTGAATTTGATGGCGTCCTTCTGCATCGCAGGCTAGTAATACCCTTGCCTTAGGATTTTTTGTGCCAATGTCCTTCCTCCCAGATGTTGACCCAATATCCATTCATGTACCTCTTCTAATGCGTATAAGGATTCTAACGGACATAAACATCTAAGATAAGGAAGACTGAGGGATTTTTTATACAATACTCCTTTTACTAATGCATACCTAGTAGCTTTTACACGAAGATTTCGTGCCTCATGTCTTCCATGGGTAACTCTCCCGTGGATAGGTACTTGATAATCGAGTCCATCCAACATGGTTCTTGGTCTACCACTCCAATCTTAGCTTGAGAACTGATAGTACGTTCTTTGAGAAATTCAAGGTAGACCGAGCGTCAGGTCATGTGACTTCGGCAGATGCAAGTCTTGATAATGTATCTGCTTATATGTTCTGATCTCGGGGAATTTGATGAATGGTGAAGTTTTTGAACTTCAATGCCAAAGTTTTAACTAGCTAGAAATACTGAGTCATTCTCTCGTCTCTGGCCTCGTAATCTCGTAAAACATGGTTGACCACCAATTGAGAATCACTATGTACATATAATGAATCTACCTTCAAAGCATGTGCTAGTCTTAATCCTGTGAGGAGAGCCTAATATTCTGCTTCCTTGTTTGAGGCTTGAAATCTAAAGCGGAGTGCATACTCAACAACAAACCTTCTGGGCTGATGAGAATGATTCCTGCTCCACTGCTACCAACGGCTGAAGAACCGTCTACATAGAGATTCCAAGGATCTGGTACTTAAGAAATTACCAACTGAGAAGGGTCTTCAGGTAAGGTACACTGGACAATGAAATTTGTTAAAGCTTGAGCCTTGATTGCAGTGCGAGGTATATACTGGATATCAAACTCCCCCAACTTGACAGACTTATTTACTAATATCCCTGATGCCTCAGGGCTTAGTAAAACTTTTCTAAGTGGTCGGTCCGTCAAAACTACAATGGTCTGAGACTGAAAAATACGGTTGAAGATGCCTAGCCGATGTAATAAAGGCTAGTGCTATCTTGTCGACCTTCGAGTATCTCGTCTCTACATCTTGTAAGACTTTGCTGACATAATAGATCGGTTTTTGGACTCCATCCTCTTCTCTGACCAGGATGGCGCTGACGACAACTTCAGTGACTGAGAGGTACAGAAACAAGTCTTCTCCGGAAAGGGTTTTTGAGAGTAGAGGAAGAGAGCCCAAATATTCCTTGAGTTCTTCGAACGATTTCTGACAATCGTCTGTCCAAGCAAAGTCTTTTGCTTTTCTGATGGCTTTGAAGAATGGTAAACATTATTCAGCTGAATGAGCCATAAATCTTCCCAATGCTACAACTCGTCCTGTCAACTCTTGCACTTGTTTAACTATTTTTGGGGACATCATGGCCTGGATGGCCTTTATCTTCTCTGGATTTGCCTTGATTTCCCGTTGAGAGACCATGAAGCCCGAAAACTTCCTCGATATAACTCCAAAAGTGCACTTGAGTGGGTTAAGCTTTATCTTGTACTTCTGTCCTTGAAATGGAATTCAGACTTGATACTCTTGATGAGCATATCGTCAACGTAAACTTCTATGTTCTTCCCGATCAAGTCCTGAAAGATCATGTTCACTAAGCATTGATAAGTTGCCCCGGCGTTCTTGAGTCCGAAGGGCATTACTCTTGTAATAGTAGAGCCCTCTCTGTGTGATGAATGAAGTTTTAGAAACATCGTCCTCATGCATCATGATCTGGTTATAACCAGAATATGCATCCACAAAACTGAGAAGTTCATGGCCCAATGTAGCATCGATAAGAAGATCGATCCTTGGGAGTGGGTAGTTATACTTCGGGCACGCTTTGTTGAGATCTGTGTAATCTATACATATTCACCATCTGTCGCCCGGTTTAGGAAACATGACAACATTGACAATCCAATCGGGGTAATATATCTCTTCAATGAAGTTGGATGTTAAGAGTTTATACCCACCTCTTCTTCAATCTTTTCCTATCTTTCTGGTGCAAAGGTTCTTCTGCTTGACAAGTTTTTTGGATGGATCAACATTCAGCCTATGTGTGATGACCTCAGAGTCAATCCCAGGCATGTCCGCGGTTGTCCATACGAAAAATGTCCGCATAGGTTCGTAACAGGTTCACCAGCTCGAGCTTAGTGTTTTCCTTAAGATTTGAACATATCGTAACTGTCTTGTCTTTATCTCCGGGATACACTTCAATGCTTACGAGATCCTTTACTGGTTCTTCTCCTTGCATCTTCATATCTTCCCAGAGATCTTCAATGATGAGTGCTTTTTTGTTCTTCAACGGCATGAAGTTACATAGCACTGGTGGGCCACAGTCTGATCTCCTTTAACTTTTCCAATCCCTTGTTCCATTGGGAACTTCATCTTGAGGTGGTAGGTCGATACCACAGCTTGTAATTAATTAAGTGCTGGTCGTCCAAGTATGGCATTGTATGCAGAGGGAACCTTCACCACCACAAAATCAAGCATCAGGTTTGCTTGCATTAGGGGTGTACCTATCATAACTGGGAATGCGATAATACCCTCGACTATAACCGGATGATTGGAGAATCCGTATAAGGGTGTATCCATCTTTCGAAGACGGTCTGTAGGAATGTTCATCTTCTTGAACGCATCATAAAATATGACTTCGGCTGAACTCCCATTAGCAACCTGAACACGCTTTACATCAAAATTTTTGGCTTTGATAGTTACGACCAACGGATCATCGTGAAGAGTCTTCACATCCTTTAGGTCCTAATCAAAAAAAGAAATAGTGGGTAGGGGCACAGTCTTCTGTTTCTTGCTTGGGGGTTGGCTTTTTACACATACCTCCCTGGCATATGCTTTTTGAGCTTGTCATGATGAGCCTCCCGCGGCTAATCCCCCAAAGATAGTGTTGATCGTGCCCTCATTCCCCTTCTATTCATCTCTTCCCTCAGCGGCCGGGGGTGTCTCTTGTCGTCCTTCTTTGCATGCTACAAACTTTCTCAACTGATCACGCTTAATGAAAGCTTCGATTGCTCGTTTAAGTGACCCACAATCATCAGTTGAGTGGCCATGATCGTTGTGAAAGGGACACCATAAGTCCCTATTCCTTTTGTTCTGCCGAGATGTCATCTTCTCCGGCCACTTGAGAGCTTTATTGTCTTTAATCTTGTGTAGTGTCTGTGATGGTCTGGCATTGAGGGGCGTCAAGTTATCCAGGTCTTTGGGACGCCGTTTGTCACGCTTGGAGAGATTCGTCTTATGTTTTTCTTGGGGAGTTAACTCTCGTGACGGTTTCCTTTGTTCTTCTTTTCCTTCTCCGCGTCGTCCTCTGTGGGTCTCCAGATATTCTTCAGCTTGAATGTACTTGTTAGCCTTCTCAAGAAGGGCTTTCATATTGCCTGGAGGACTCTTGTTGATGGAGAATGAGAACTTAGAGGTGGGTCGAAGTCCTCGAAGGAACGCTGTATACTTCACAGATTCGTCTAAGTTATCGATTTCTAAAGTGACCGCATTGAATCGTCCGAGATAACAAGCTAAAGACTCGTTCTTTTCTTACACAATGTTAAGCAGGCTCGCCGAGTTCTTCCTTCAGAAGCGACTACATACAAAGTGCTTTTGAAAGAGATCTAACAGTTGGGTGAAAGAATGTATGGACCTCGGTTGTAAGGACTTAAACCATGCATGTGAAGCCTTTCGTAAAGTGGTAGGGAAGGCTCTACACATGACAACGTTCAATGCTTGGAGGAGCATCATATTTGTTTCGAATTGATAAATATGTTCTCCCGGATCTCCAGTTTCATCATAGAGGTCGCATTGAGGCATTTGGAAGTTGGGTGGTAATTTGGCTTTCTCAATTGCCTCAGATAACGGATATCCAGATTCTTCCCTTGGGGGAGATCATTCCAAAGGATGATATTTGGGGACAACCTTCCAAGAGTCTCGTTCTCGGGAGCGGTACTCTGGCATCCTTCTGAGGATTAATTTTCGATGGTTGTTTAGTCTGGCGATGTTATCAGGAGAAGAATTGGTACTACCCTCAACGGATGGATCGCGATGGTAGCATGACCCGCTCCTGGTTATGTGTTCTCGTTTCCCTCCTTGGGATCATACATCAGATCAATCTTTGATCTGTACTTGTGACCGTAACTTGATCTAGAGCTGAGTCGGAGACGAAGGTCATCGGGATCCAGATGAGAATGATGGGTGACGATGGAGCCACCGCCATGTCGAGCTTTCGTTGAAGAGTGTTCACGACATCTTTCAGTTCGTAGATTTCTTTTGTAAGGTCGGCATGGGGTGTTTTGAATAGCTGACGGTTTAGACGCTGATGAAGGTCAGCGTTCTTCAGAGTGGATGTCAGAGATCGATTCCTTCGAGATCGATTTTTGGATTTGGGAGTAGTAGATGTTACATTAATATGAACATCTTTTGAAGGACCGGCACGACGATGTGAAGGTGTCGAACGTCGGTCATTAGAACGACTGCGTCGATGAGAACTACTGGTTCGTGCGTGACGGTTTTGAGAACGACTTCGTGAAGAGTTGCTGGAAGAAGAATGATTGGCCATGTTCCCGTTGGGGTCCCACGGATGACGCCAATCGGTTGCAGCTAAAAACTGGATCTGGAACAACACCAGAAAATAGGCCTGCAAAAGAGAACACCGAGTGACTGTCGGGTGGGGTTCCGGCGGGCGAACGCTCCGATGCTAAAGTCAGAGATGGCTTGCAAAGTAGAACTCTGAAAGAGCAGTAATACACAGTGTATATGTGTGTGTGAGCTTGTCCATACCTGAGGAGTTAGACCCATTTATGTAGTAGTAGGATGAAGAGTCCTAGTAGAACTGGGCTATGAACAGATGTACTCAGAATCAAATTAGGATATTAGAGGATCACATATCTAACTCAGACGATAGAGTTAGAATACTTTTAGGAGTCTACCTGATAATCAATATGGCAAGTGCCAAATCAGAAATAAGCTAATAGGGTTACGTGTCATAAGCGCCACGTGTCAGCCGTAGACTGAAGGCGTACTTTTAGCTATATCAATAAGCATCAGAGTAGAAGTCCATGGAAAGTTAAATTAAAAGGTAGAGACAGAGAGACAAATAGCACAGTCTACCTCTTGGTATAGGCTGTGAAGCTGCTGAAAACGTCTCTGCTCTCGGATGAAGTTTTAACAAACGTTTTCCTTCGGAATAATAAAGCTTAGGTCCGGTTGGGAGTCTGTGGTTACCTGGGACATTGTTATCCTTAGATAACGTCATCCTTATGATATGTTTTCGTATTCAAATGTAAAGCCTCTGGCAACATGTTCATGTGTAATCCTGAGAGAAAGAGTAATGGAATAATTTTTCCCTTCCATGGTGTAGGTCTATGGCCAAACAGTATTGCTCTTTTTGTCTCTGTTTGTACGCTCGGTTTTCATGTTGAATATCAACGAGGAAAGAGAATCTCTACAAATTAAGCAAACTGTCACAGGACTCTTTCTCTGGCTGAAAAGGTTAAATCGCAAATGTCCCGGTGCTTTTAGCCACTCCTTCAGCAGCTTCAGCCCCTGACCAACAACCAACTGAAGCGAGACCATTCTTTAGATTACTCCTTAACAATTTTGATGAGAAAATTGATATTCACGCTCTACACTTGAACTAGCTCGTTCCACATTTGTCACTGAGAATTGTCAAAGTGGCATTTGAAAATGTCGTATATGATGATTATTTGAAGTAAACTTGTTCAAAAGAAAATGAAAACATCATTTTTCTTTAAAACTAGGGATATGAACTAACATTATGAATGGAAGATGTTAAAGAGGAGCCTGTGCCATTATATCGTATACATGGATGGGAATGGCAAAGGGTTTGAACCACTACATGTAAGAATTGGCAACGCATATACCTCATCCATCCCAAACTTAACCACCTTCTCCTCGAGCGCACCAACTTCCTTAACATTAAACTTGTTGAGCATAGCAATGCTAGAAATGGTGGACATTGGTTTAACAACCAAGTCATCCATCACCATGTACGTGAGCACACCCTTGACAAAGCCACCTTCATCAACCGAGCCATTGTTTGCCACCGGGGGTGCAACATATGACAACGTGGCTGACATTTTCTGGGTACAATACATATTTGGGCACTGAGAAGAGGGATAATCAGAAACATAAGAAAGACCAGAAGTAGTAAACGAGCAATTTAAACACTCCTTGAATTTTTTTCGCAGCAGGTGCATCATTAAGCAAGAAAAGAGGGACTTGGTCACCACAGATGGGTAACTTTGGTTTAAGGAGGGAGTCTTTCTGCTGATTGGGTTGGATAATTGGATGTAGGTTGCATTCAAATTTTCAATGCTGTCATAAAGACTTGCCAAACAGCCTAACATCTCTTCCTTTGAAAGGAATCGAATAACAGTACCAACCGGCAGAGAGAGAAGGTTGAAGAGAAAATCAACCACCTATTTGTCTACCTCGGCAAAAAGAACTTTCATGCCATTTTTATCAATCAGAAGCTTCAAACTCAATCTTATGGCTGCCATGGCTGTTACGTGACCTAGATTTATAGACAACATTTTGTGCTGGGGCCTGGGAACTGGAATGGGCGAAGGTCGAATCAGTGCTAACCAATTTACAGGAAAGACAAATATTACCAGGGGAAAGGGCTATTTTGCATGCTGGTATTATCTTTCCAAGAGCAACAACTGCAGCAATTTCTAACACAAGCAGCCTACTTGTATATCCCATGCTTAGATGAAGGTCATAGGTTAATAAATGAAGAGGGCTTTTCTTTTTTTATGTGCAAGGCCAAGTTTAAGAACTATGGGTGGTGGAAAGGTTGAGATTAAGAGAAGGGGGAACTGCCTCATTTTATAGTGCATATATCAGGTGGATCATCATATCAAAAAGTGTATTAATATCTATTATGCCTGACAGTCAGACTACACTTTGTCTCTCTGCTCTAACATCGCTAAATCATCTTCCATCTTTCATGTCACCAAGTGTAAGTAGACATTTATTTTATGCACACACACTAAATATTTTGTCCTCTGCATCTTTCCTCTCTTTTTCACATTAATATCAACAAACAGTTTGTAAAATAGTTCAAATTTTAATGAAAAATATATTGCTTAATTCCGGCATACTTTTGTACCTCTGAGCCCCAAGAATATTTTTAAAACTGGGCCTGTTCTTTTAGCATTTTCATTTTAGTGATGATCAAAAAGATTCTTTTAATTGTCTACTTTTATCATTTTCTTATTTTGTTTCGAAAAAAATCTGAATTAAACAGCGAGAAAATGTTAAAACACCTAGGTTTTGACCTTTTTTCAACCAACATTAACCCCAATGTCAGAAAAGCAAAAGAAAAAAAACATTGTTCATGTACCCTTGTGACATCACTACATCATTGCTTTCTCTCTCTCTCTCTCTTTCTCTCGTAACACCACACCATGATACCATGATGGCACCGAGTTCGAGTCGAACATGAATGTGTTCAAACTCGATTCGTTTAAGTTTTGATATGTTAGAACTCGGCTCAAGTTCGTTTAGAGCCAAAAATACAATGTTTGAACTCGGCTCGAGTTCGCGACTATAAAACTCGGCTTTACTCGTTTAACGATACAAGCCGAACACGAGTTCGCAAACCCGACTCGTATTCGTGTTCTCCCTAACAACCAAATCCATAATCCATAAATTTGCTCAAAAATCTCAAATTCTTCAAAAAATTAAGCTATAATGAATCAAAAAATTAAAATCAAAATACAGAAGATACATGTAGAATAAAAAACAATGAAAAAAAGGTCTTGATCGATCGGCTATATCACCGCTTTTTTTCCCCCTTCTACTCATGTCGAAGCAAATTCAGGCAACTCCCGTGTATATGTTTGAGACGAGGGAGGTGACAAGAGAGCAAGTGCGGCTACTAGCTGTTGCCAATCTATGATGGAGTGTGTGTTTGAGACAAGGGAGTACGGGTGTGTCTTTCAGACAAGGGAGTGGGGCGGCTGCTGCTTGTGAGTTTGTCATTTTGAGTGTGTAGCTTTAAGTTTTAGTTTTAGTTTATATACTTAGGGCTTTTGAGATATTGGGCTTCATAGAATGAGCTATGTTAATTAGTGGGCTTAGAGTTTTGGGCTAATTGACTTTAAGGCCTCCATATTTAAATTTTTTTTATATGATTTATATAAATATTAATATTTAAACATATTATAATTTATTAATTATTTAGACAAGCTGTTTGTGAACATTTTGGAGTGTTCATGTTCGGCTCGTTTATTAAACGAGCTCTAAAAACTTATTCATGTTCTGTTTGTATATTAGATGAATTAACATGAACGAATTTTATGGAGAACGAACCACGAGCCGTTCGTGAACGGCTCGGTTCATTTACAGCCCTTGACCACTGTCGACCACCTTCGTGCCACCATGAAGAATCACGTCCACCACTGTGCCACCATGAAGAACCACGCCCTTCACCACAGCGACCATGGCCACCACCAAACACCTCAGAACTCATCTTGTCCGGTCGTATCGCAAGGGCAAGTAGCTATTTCTCCACACTCGTAACTTTGCCCAGCAGAACAAGAACAAGTATAGCCCTATAGTTCTCGTTGGCTTGCTATGATATAACGGGATCCGCTGGTATAATAACACTCCCTTCCTCCATCATGAAACTCCCACATCCCGGGCAAGCAGTACGTGGATTGCCTGAAATATAGCTGTAAGTACTGCCTACAACCAACAAACAAGTAGAACTTTTTAGCCGGCAGTGATTCATAAAAAGCAGTAGGATCAGTGAAGTGTTGAAATATAAGCGCCGTTCATGTTTTCAATACTCTTGTACAGATTCCAATGCAGCCACCCCGTGCTTTCACTCATGAGGAGATTGATGAATTCCCCAATTGGCAAAGCAAGGATGTGGAACAAGACATCCACGAAGTCCTTTTCAGCTTCCACAAAGATGACTTTGTGGGCTTTCACGTAGACCATAAGCTTCAGCTTAAGCATTGTTGTTGCCATGCCAGTAACTACATCAAAGAACACACACTGCATGTGGATTGCTCATTAGTAGGATGGAGTATCACAAAGTAGCACACAAAGAGCTGCTATTATTGGGCTTAGAGGCAAAAAACAAGTATAAATCTTAGTTACTTGATGCGGATTTCAGAAGAAAGCTTGCGCTTATAGTATCATTGTGTGCCTCCATGACACTACAAGAAAAAAGGCTTTTAGCGACGGAGAAATCCGTCTCTAAAAGTCTAAAATCCGTCGTCAAAAAAATTAGCGACAGATTTACCGTCGCTAAAAGTCCCTCGTATAAAAGCCCTTCACTAATAATTTAGTGACAGAATTTTTGAAATCCGTCGCTAAATATGTAATTATTTGCGACGGATTTATTTTTAATTCGCGACGGAATATCCGTCGCTAATTATATTTTTAGTATTTTAATTAACTTTCTTTTTGTCAAATTAGCGACGAAATAATGTTTTAGAGACGGAATATTCCGTCGCTAAAAAGATTATTTAGCGACGGAATATTCCATCGCTAATTAACTGATTGTATGAATACTTTTAGCGACGGAATTAATTCGTCGCCAAAAGTCAAAATTTTTTGAATTTTTTTTATTTTTCAATTACCCAGACCTGTAATACAATTTTCATTTCTCAACAACAACGCGCAATAATCAATACACAAAGAAATATATATAATCAATCATAAAAAAATATTTATTATAAAAAAGACTCATTATGTACAAGCCGGGAACCGGATACAACCGGTTAGGGGAGGGGAGAAGAGTACAAGCCGGGCGCGGGGGGGGGGGGAGCTAGGAACGGGCACGAGAAGGGGCTCATCAGGAGTTGCCGAGTCCCGGATCTGGATCCTGCTGATCCGGGGCCGGCTCGGCATGTCCAGCAGTGCCCTGCTCCCTGATCATCCTTAGCACCACTGTAGCAATGCGCTGGATCTCCTCGTCGTCCAACTGACGCTGAGGAGCCGGTGTCTGTGGAGGGGCAGCAGGGGGTGAGGACGCTCCTATCACGGCACGAGCAGTCGTGCTAGGCAGGCCGCGTATGCGGCCTTTCGGCAGATTCACGACCTCCGGCGTATCCAGCCATCGCTTCAACCCCCCAGTACTCGCAGCCGTACTAGTGGACGCTGATGGCTGTCCGGACTGCTGCTCGGACCCCCTTAGCTGTTCATACGAGGCCTGCAAAAACAGTGGTTTAACAATATGTTAGGGCATTAATTAACGAAACGGACATTGAGGATAGAAAGACAAAACATTAACAACTTAAACAAATTGACTCACATCGATCCGTCGGGCAATATCTGAAATATAGTCGACCGCTCGGTGCTCCTCGTCCTTGTCCTTCTTCCGGGTCAGAGCTATGACCTCATCCTCCTCCAGATCCGGGTGCTCGACCGCATTCATGTGTCGGACGATGTCGTGTGGCACCGACCCCTCCGTGTGCGTCGGATCTCTGTTCTGTCTGTTCTCGGCCCCGCTCTTACTCTTGGCGTCCCAGCCTGGATCCGCAGCCCACCGATCTATCATCTCCCCCATACACGGTGAGATATCCAATGTGGGGGATATCTCGTCATCTCCGTCATCGGGGCACCCTCGGGCAGCATCTTCTTCCCCCGGTCCCGTGCGTCGTGGAGCCATCGGCGGTAATTCTTGCAGATGTAGGCAAAGAAGGCCTGCTGCCCCAGTGCCTGCTGCTGAGGCGTGTCAAACGTGAACCCCCCCTGTAAGGCATTCAATAACACAAATTAACAACAGAAAACAAACTCTAATTAAACATTTACTAACGCTGAAAAAAATACTTCACCGTACCAGCCACTCCTCCCATAGGGCCTCCTTCGCAGCGGCATCCCAGTCCTTCCAGTACAGGCGTGGCTCGAAGAATCGGCCCTTCACAAGAACGCCGATCTTCGTCCTCGCCTGATTCTCCAGGATCCTGCCAAAGAAGTAAATAAATAAATTAATACAGTTCAAATATAAATTAACACCCCAAAATTTTAAATATAAGGCATGAGGTGATATTTTTAGTACTTACAGGCCCTCCTGCGTGAGCGTAACTCTCTGTTTACGCTGGGGGTCGATGCGTACCCCGCGTGTCGGACCACGGCCTCGTCGAGATCCTACAAAACACAGACATTAATACAGTTCAAATATACTTTAAATATAAGGCTAGTGAAAATGTACTAAACACCGTTATCAACTATACCTGAGGTAGAACCCACGGAAGATGGAGAATGCACGCGCGTGTGGGATGAATCTGCGTCAGGCTGGGGCGACGGCTGGGGCTGGGGTCCCATCTGCTGTCCGCGATCACTCTGTGCCTCTTCATCAGTAGGCAATGACGAGGTGGGATCCACCGGGGAGGAAGCAGCTCGGCGTCCAGCCCGGCCACAAATAGCTCGTATCCTATCCATATCTGACTTCATATAGATAAATTACAAAGACATTAACACGTTAAAAACAATAATTTGGCAGAAATCATCATCGGCACTATATATATATATATATATATATATATATATATATATATACGGATGTGCAAAAAACATCAATTCACACCAAGTTCTAAAATGTTACTACATTTTTTCGGTGATGTTACAACATTACAAGTCAATCATTTTCAGTTTGCGAATCATCTTCATCACTTTCCTCGTCGTCCTCTTCTTCGTGGGACTCGTCGTCCTCTTCATCTTATAATTCGTCCTCTTCATCAGTAGACTCAGTCACATCATCTCCAACACTTTCCACGCCTTCCGCGTCATCATCTACGACTTCTTCTCCTACAAGAAGTGTTGTTGGAAGAGGAAGATCGTCCTCCTCGTTGTTGACCTCAACAGGGAATAAGACACGTGGTTGGTCGGCTTGAAAGGAGTCTAGCTCACTATCATATGTCACAGGCAATTTCTTGGACTTGATAATTGTATACCAATGAGATTTGGGATTGGCGACGTCCTCCGCGTAAAAGACTTGTACAGCTTGACTAGCAAACACAAAGGGCTCGTCTGATGCAAGTCTTGACTTGACATTGACATCTACAATCCCTTGAGAGCTAATACGGATTCCTCTACTGCATGTGACATCGAACCACGTACACTTGAACATTACTAGGTGGTTTTGGGAACCCAGATATGTTAGCTCAACAATCTCATCTAGCTCTCCGTAAAAGTCCATGCTCTCATCGGCATAACGGTCGCCATTGACCAAGACTCCACTGTTTTGGGTTTGTTTTGTTCGATCATCATCTTTTACGTTAAACCTAAACCCGTTGATGATATAGCCTCCGTAACAGGATGTTTGTTTGTTAGGGCCTTCAGCTAGTAATTTCAAGCAGGAGGCCACTGGTCTATCCATTGACTGAACCTATTGTAGATGACGGTAAAAATTAAGGATAAATCAGTATACTAATTGGCCACAGAACTCTATATAACACATAATATAATTTCGTTAAACAAACTTACAAGGATTTTGAACCACTGTACAAATTGTGATTTCCGATGAGATTCAAGTCCAGCTGGATCAGTGATTAAAGATTCCGCATCGAACTCACTGCAAACCAATATAATTGACTCGCTTATCACACACTTTCAATTATGTACAGCAATGTAAGTGAATTAAGACTTTAACTTACTCAACGAGTGTCGAAACTTCATCATAATTTAGAAGGGCATATATTGTTGCAGCACTGTACTCTTCATCCGTTAGCCATCGAGTATACGTTCGGCTGAACGGACTACCTGACTGCTTGAATATTGACAATTGCCCTTCCAAATTTGTGCTTGCTTCGGGGTCATTTCGGCCTAGTTGATTTAACCTTGTACCAACATCAGGCCCGAAATATTGACTACAAAAGTTTACAAGTTCTTCCATTACATAAGCCTCCGCAATTGAGCCCTCAACCCGAGCCTTATTACGGACTTTTTTCTTTAAATGGAACATGAACCTAGAAGTTTAGCGAATCGAGTTAGGTGGAATATCAATGATAACAGATGTCACATTAATTGGGTTCGAACAACTGTAACAATTTAAGGATTACCTCTCGAAGGGATACATCCACCGATATTGCACGGGTCCACCCATCTTAGCTTCATATGCCAAGTGAACAGGCAGATGCTCCATTGAATCAAAGAACGAAGGTGGGAAGATTTTCTCCAGCTTGCAAATCGTCACCACAATGTTCTTCTCAAGCACTTCCATGTTACTCACCCGAATCGTAGAAGAGCATATATCTCGAAAGAAATGAGATAATTCAGTCAAAGTCTCGCAAACAACCCGTGGCAACAGTCCCCGAAAGGCAATATGAATGAATCTCTCCATGAATACGTGGCAGTCGTGACTCTTCATCCCTTGAAACTTGCATTCCGATACATTGCAACAACGAGATATGTTGGACGCAAACCCATCCGGAAGCTTAAAATTCTTAACCCACTGACAGACCTTCTCCACTTGTTTCTTGTCTAGACAGTAAGGTGCTTTCGGAAGTATCGTCCTCCCACTGACTGTCCGAGGATGCAATTCACGGCGTACACCCAACTATTGTAGATCTCTTCTCGCTTTAAGGTGATCTTTCGATTTTCCCGTGACATTCATCACAGTGTTGAGCACATTATCAAAAACGTTCTTCTCAATATGCATCACATCCATGTTGTTTCGGATAACGAGCGTCCTCCAATAGGCTAACTCCCAGAAGATACAAAATTTTCTCAAGTTATGCTCTTTCCCAAACCCTGGAATCTTCTGATCTGGCACACCCTTACCGTGTGGTATGTCAGTATCAAGTGCCTCCAGGTGTGAGAGTACTTCTTCACCAAATGCGTAGTCCAGTGTGAGAACCTCATGCTCGATTGTCCCGTCAAATTTATCACGAAGATGCCATTTTATGTCAATTTTTTTTCTCCAGTGCAACAACTCACATCTACCGCACGGACACCTTATCTTATCAAGGTCAACATGTGCAGGATGCGCATAAGCAAAGTTGAGATTTTCGTCAACGCGACACTCAAAATCTTCAGCATTCTTCGTTTTCATCCAACTTCGATCGACTGACATGACGACTGAATTATCGTACTGTATACCACCTTCAATTGTGACCAGTCATTAGGCATTGCCGATATAAATTTGAATGCATGAATATTACAATATGTCTACATATTTTCCCTCCACTCTTGAACAGGTAGTGGTCCTATCCCATTCAGAAAAGCACATGTTTATAAAATAGTGAATAACTCATGCTTAGTCCCATGTCTGCGGAAAATTCGGCAGCACCTCCCCGCATTTCTCCAAGTACACGACATCGATTAGGTGTTCTAACATTCATCTAACCTTGCTCAGGAAGGTTTGACGGATGTTAGAACACCAGATCTGTATGCACCCGGAGAAACACACGAGAATGTGTACCAAATATCCACGACATAGAACACAAAGCATGAGTCAAAACACTATTTTATAAACAATTAGCTTTTCCAAATTGTCCAAACTAGACATCCAAAGGCTCATGACAAAGCATTACTTTGTAATGAGTACCTTTAAACGGGAACTAAGGGTTTTTATGCATGCATGCATTCAGAAATTGATAACATATGCAAGAATCTTTTCGAAATATCAAAACTGCAGAAAGATTGTTACATATATTACCAATTCCACATTAGATAGAATTCGTTGGCAACGAGTTGAACCATCTCGTTGCCAATGGACTTCTCAAAACAACAACTAATATAAAGAAGGCGGGTTTGTAAACAAAGAGTAATTGAACCATCTCTGGGCAATATGGAGTAATTATGGGATGTACAAGGGCTAACTGGGTTATTAGGGTTAATTACGAGTATTAATTATAGCTAATTAGGGTTAATTAGGACTAGTTAGGGTTATTTAGTCCTAATTAGGGTTTAATTATGCCGAGTGGTGCTGATTAGTCCTAATTAGGGCTAATTAGGCTTAATTGGGTTATGTTAGGGCTAATTAATATTAATGAGGCTAGTTTCGGATAATTATAGCTATTTAGGATTGATTAGGACTAATTAGGGTTATTTAGTCCTAATTAGGGTTTAATTGTGCCGAGTAATGCTGATTAGTCCTAATTAGAACTAATTAGGCTTGATTGGGTTATGTCAGGGCTAATTAATGTTAATGAGGGCTAGTTTCGGATAATTATAGCTAATTAGGGTTGATTATGACTAATTAGAGTTATTTAGTTCTAATTAGGGTTTAATTGTGCTGATTAGTCCTAATTATGGCTAATTAGGCTTAATTGGGTTATGTCAAGGCTAATTAATGTTAATGAGGGCTAGTTTCAGATAATTATAGCTAATTAGGGTTGATTAGGACTAATTAGGGTTATTTAGTCCTAATTAGGATTTAATTGTCCCGAGTAGTGTTGATTAGTCCTAACTAGCGCTAAAAATGTCGCATTAACCTAACTAACCTAAATTTAATGCACATTCAACAATCTCAATTCCGACACCTCATATAGGGTGTCGATATGGTGTCCGATACGTGTCTGACACCTCCGGACACGTGTCTGACACATACCGACACGTGTCCGACGCCTCCGGACACGTGTCTGACGCCCACCGACGCGCACCTCCAGACACATTGGCATACGTTAATTTATTTTTTAAATGTTGGACACCGTCGATCAGACGTGGTGTCCGTGTCTGGGCTAACTAACAGGTATCTCAATCCAATTGGGTCCCATCCTCCGTCAACAATCTCAATTCTCAAATGCTCAATGCAATAAAAATTAACAAAAATCACACATTCAATCCAATTGGGTCCCATCCTCCTTCAATAATCTTAATATCTCAAATGTTCAATGCACAATTAACAATCTAAAATCATCAATTAACAACCTAAAATCATCAATTAATAATCGCAATTATTTCAAATGCACAGCTAATAACCTAAAATCATCAATTAATAACCTAAAATCACAGATTAATAATCACAATTCTCGAATGCACAATTAACAACCTAAAATTATCAAACAAATTATCAATGTTCAAATGGGAAAAAATTGTTCAAAATGCACATATCCGATGCGCTTGAATTATTTCAATTTAGGGTTCGATTGTATTAGGGCATTCAATTTAGGGTTCAATTACAGAAATTTAGGGTTCAATTAGAGGATTCTATTGATTCAATTTAGGGTTCGGTTGATTTGGGGCAATCAATTTAGGGTTCAATTAGGGGGTTCAATTTAGGGTTTGGTTGGATCAGGGCATTCAATTAGTTTAATTTGGGTTCAATTCGATTAGGACATTCAATTTAGGATTTAATTATGGTTCAAGTACTTCAATTTAGGGTTCAATTAGGGGGTTCTATTAGTTCAATTTAGGGTTCGGTCTATTTGGGGCATTCAATTTAGGGTTCAATTAGTTCAATTTAGGTATATGTGTATGTTTGCACCCGCTGAGTTAATTATGCTATGTTTAGTATAGTATGAATTAGTTGGTGATGATGGAAGATCAGATTATGTTTCCCGGTTCTGACTAAGCATCTTCGTCCAAGATTCAGGGTTTAGGGTTTAGGTATATGGGTATGTTTGCATAGTTTACGTATTATTCCTTTTTCTGGTGCAGAAATGGGGGTATGTGCATGCACGACAAGGCAGCCCCACATTACATTGATATGATTGGCCAGACAACACTTGGCCACCGGTTTATTAAAGTCGAGTTCAATATCACTCCAAGAATTGGTTGGCAAATCGATCCCTTTGGACATTCTGCAGTGCAGGCGTACCTATTGGGGGCAGAGGTATGGTCTCTCTCCATTAAGGTCACAAAGTGACTCTTAATTCATCTAGGATTTCAAAAAGGCGGGGTTCTAAGAGTCTTGAGGTTATCTGGCGGGGTTCTAAGAGTCTTGGTTCATCTGCACAGGTTGGTCTTTTTTGTATCTTTTACATCTGTATAGCACCGGTATACCAATAAACTTAGGTTTGTAGGTACTTAGTTACAATTTTTTTCATGTATTGTTTGCAGATTTTTGCTGGTGCTTTCCCTGAGGCTTATGAACCTCCAAATGGCTTCTATTTTGAAGTTAACGACGATTCACCCATTGTCCAGGTAACTGCTTGAGGAAAGCAACAAAATGTTGAGGGGCTCGGTTTTTTTTCCTAAACATCACTCATGAAACCAAATGAATGACAACATTTGTTTTTGAACTGAAGGATGACATCAACCTATTTGACTATAATGTCCAAGACCGTGTTCAGGATTTTGTAGATGCTGCTTTAGCACAGGTCAGCTGAGTGTACTTGCTCACTTTTCTCAAGCCTTAGAAAATGCATGAGTAATAGTAAGGGTGGTGTTTATGCCATATGTATCATCTGCGTTACATTTAGGGAAGTACTTTAGCTAGTTGTTAGTTCTTTATGAACCATTGTTCTAAGACAACAACCAAAAATTTAGATCTAAATGGAATGCAATGTCGGACTATGAATTGGAGTTTCAAGCAAAGAAATTGAACAAACATCTATCTGCAAGAACAAACATCTATCTGCAAGAACAAAGTCTACAAGAACAGGCCCTATGGAACATGTAAATGAGGTTTGGGGGTGTATTAGAGTAGTAACACTAAAGCACTCTTACCATCCAAAATATCACTAACCAATCAAACCATATCAAACAATCTCATTAACGTACACCCCAATCAGAGATCCCCTTCTCGATTAACCATATCAAACAATCTCATTGACCATATCAAACAAAAAGCTTTGTAGGCTGATTAGCCAGTTTGAAACTTACCGAAGTTGGCCGGAGCTCAAAGATCTAGGCAGACTACGCTAGATCGATCTGGTCGTTGAAGACTGGCCGTGACGACTGCCGGATGTGGCGCGACGTCGGGGGGAAGATAAGGGTGTCGCTGGGGCTGGGTTGCCGTAGAGGGGGTCGCCGGAGGTGGGTCGCCATAGAGGGGGTCGCCGGGGCTGGGTTGCCGTAGAGGGGGTCGCTGGAGGTGGGTTGCCGTAGAGGGGGTCGCCAGAGGTGGGTCGCCATAGAGGGGGTCGCCGGGGCTGGGTTGCCATAGAGGGGGTCACTGGAGGTGGGTTGCCGTAGAGGGGGTCGTCGGAGGTGAAAACGCCAGTGGGTGAGAGAGAGAGAGAGAACGGGAGAAAGAAAAGAAAGAAAGCAGATCTCGGAATTAAGGACAGACCTATAGCGACGGAATAATTCCGTCGCTAATAGTCCGTCGGTATTACCAACGGAATTTTTAGCTACGGCAATATTCTGTCGCTTAAATTTTTTTTTTTAAATCATCAAAAATTATAAACTTTTTAAAACTATTTAGCGACGGTTTTTCCGTCGTTAAAAGTCCGTTGGAAAATTCTTTTACCGACGGAATGGTCCCTCGGTAAACTTTTTTAACGACGGATTAATGCGGACGGTAAATACTGTCGTTGAATCAGGCTTTTAGCGACGGAATACATTCCATCGCTAAAGCCATCTTTTCTTGTAGTGTAACGGGTTACCAAAGATTTCAAATAGGTTCACGAAAATCCATTTAAAAGATTTAAGCTCTTTCTGTGCGATCCAAAAATCAAGATTAGCTGTATATCATCAACCCATTAATTCGATCATACAAATGAAAACAAACATGGACAAGCATAAATTACAAGTGAAAGAGAAGGGCAAAGTTGACATACGCATATACTTACCTTGTTCAGTCAGTGCCTTTGGGCAAAAGGGAGTGTTCAAGGAGGAGGGTGACAAAGGTAGGCCAACACGGGATATATACATTAACCACCGATTGATCTCTATGCAAAATCCTATTAAACTAGTGACACATTTTTTCAAACCAGTGTTAACTATGAGTATTGACATTCTTAAAACAGATGTAGAGACAAATATTTTCTATACTTCTTTGTGCGCCACCAAATTTTGCCACTAACCTTATTAGCATCCATTGTTGGTCTCTAAATGAGATAATGTAGTCTTTTTGGGTTTTAGCTAAAAGATTTTGCCACCAACCTTATTTAGCATCCATTGTTGGTGTCTAAACGAGATAATGTAGTCTTTTTGGGCATGAAAACAAATTATAGATACCATTTTGAAGAACACACACTTCTTGAGGCCTTCAAGGATTATACAATAATAAAGAATTTCACTTTTTTTTTGGTAGAAGAGTAGAAATATCTACCAGCAAAATAATCTAACAGCAAATACAATATACAAAAGAACAGATAAAACACAAAAAATAAAGACTCAACGACCCGGTAAGGTTTAAAGAACAGCATTAAAGCCCAAATGAACACAAAGAACCACATACACAAACACACAAAAATAGGACGTGAAATGGACTCCTCAAATGACTCGACAAACATCCCTAAAGAATTCGATATGATCATCACCACAAGAGAAACTACGTGAAAAAGGGCGGGTAGCCACAGTTCACCATCGTTACTGCCAATAGATCCGCCTAAGCCTGTGTCATGGCAACAAGCACCTGCACACTTGCAACCCCTTGCAGCTCACTTCCCACGGTACCACCATCACCCCGTCACATTTACCTCTTTATATAGGCCTGAAAAGGGCTGTTATTTAGGCTTTCAGTAAGGAAAGTCTTACCTTGGTAGCTATTATGACTCGGAGTTAGTGTTAAGGGCTATACTACTAATATAAATGAGTTAGCCCCCACTTTGAAAACTAACTCAGCCGCTTACAAGGGTCGCCTCGCTCTAATTTACCTCCGAGGATTGTTAAGGGGTTTTAAATGTGGTTAAAAGAGATGTAAAAACACTACTTTAACCACCCCTCAACAACATTTTAATCCCCATATTGAGCCACCGTCCCTTTGTATGGTATATTAGCAAAGAGTCACCGCTCTCCTTACTCTCAAGGAACCTGAGTCTCTTAGGCCTAGTGGAATTCTTAATTTTTGCCTTATTTGTCCCCATGCAAAAGAAGTGGTTGGTATTGCATACTTATGATGAAGCGCCATCATTCGCGATTTTACGCCCCGAGTTGGACCGAGCAACCAAATACCAAATCTAAGAAGTAGGAACTAAAAGGTGTCCCTCTCATTATAGAGAATATTCTATAATCTATCTAGTGCACCAACCATTAATTCTAACAATCATGTGGGTTCTAATATGATATACAATATCCCTAGACAGTGACTCCGTAGTTAATCGCAATAATTGAAGTGAAGAACTTCCTTGAGCCTGCCCCTCTAGCCCTCTAGCCATGCTAACATTTGGGACTTTAAACCCTAGAGTGCAACACCAACGCAAACCACCAAGCACTAAGAGAAATACAAAATTAGATATGCAATCAAACAAGGGGGAAGGGAGGGAAAAACCTATCCTAAAACTACACCCACTCCTCACAGCCATACCACAACACAAACCAAAAGCGGAGAAGGCCCTGAGTTGAGCGGAAGGGGAAGCGGCAAATCTTAGCATGAAACTACACTGTCTCCGTACGACCTCACCATAAACCAACCGCCTTCAGACGTTGCCTCCACCCCCACTAACCACACTCGAATGAAATGTCGGGAGAAGGTCTTATGTAACGACCCGATCTGCGGCCCTACCACAAGGCAATGTCTCCCTCAAAAAGGTCAACCAAGTAATTACTTATGAATTCATACACAGGATCTTATAACACCAACCACAAATTATTCAACATCCAATGTGGGGTATCACAATCTCCCTTCCTTACACCTGAGCATCCTTGCTAAGGCTCGATCACGCATAACCCAGAATATTCTTCCCAGCCAGATGTGCGATATATTTGGCTCAACCTTCGTTGCCCTAAACATCTTCTTGATGTGAGATATACTCGGGCTTGCCTTTGTTTCCCCTAAACCATCGGTAACCCGACTCGATAGGTTTGGTTGAGCTTTCAAGAGTCAACTCTGATACCATCTGTAACGACCTGGTCCACAACACCACCACAGGGCAATGCCTCTCAAAAGGACTAACCAAGTAAGTACTTATGAATTCATAGGCATGGTTTTATAAGGTCAATCACAAATTATTTCATATCCAAGGTGGGATATCACACCTTAGCAACCAATATAAGTGCATATTACAATAGAATTGAGCTTTGCAAATTAAAAACATACTAATTGTTTCGGACATGAGCAGTAACCCTCTGCTCCGGGGTGGCTGGAAGAGGTATTCCTCGGGTAATACCTCACGGTACAGATGAACTAGATGCTGCAGATGATGAAAAAGGAAATTATTATATTTATATATATATTGCAAGTAATTGCTTTCAATCCGACACAAAACTAATATCGTCTCACCATGTTCTGAAGCAACTGATGACGATGACGGCTACTCAGTAGTAGTCGCATCACCAATCCTAGGGAGGGGGGCTGACTGTGCCGAAGCAGCTCCGCGACGGCCACCTCCACGACCTCGGGGTGCACTGGATCTCGGCATATCTACAATGTAGTTCGCCCGAATAATAAACAACTTAAGTGCAGAACTAAGTATGCTAACAATGTGGCACTGCCGACTATAAAAGACAACCCAAATTAAATAGTCAACCGCCATCAATTAATAACTAATTCAATTTAAATAATAAACAGGCATGTCTAAAAGTACATTGACAAGAATTTTTTTACTCCAAACAGTCAATCACTATCACTAATAGACAACGGAACGTCTTCCTCCTCGTCGTCATCGTCGTCCCCTTCATCTTCATCGTCTTCTTCTTCGTCGTCAATGTCTTCCTCAGTATCATCGTCATCGTCATCGTCATCACCATCATCATCACGGAGGGCTTCGGCATCGACCTCTTCTTCAGCATGGCCTAAATCGCAAAGAGGCTCATCAACAACATCGTTATTCTCTTGAAGCGGTATCACTGTGGGAGCATCATCCTCTTGGTACATCTCAACGAACACATCATCATCAACAAAGCCTCTTTTGGTCTTGATAACAGTATGCCAATTTGGATCCTTCCTTGTCACACCCTTTGCATAGAAGACCTGCGTTGCCTGAGCTGCAAATATAAATGGTTCGTAGGATCCGAGCCTTGACCTCATATTAACGTCTACAATCCCATGTCGACTAACTCGAATACCAGCTGTAATGTCAAACCATTTGCACCTGAACATTACCAGTCGATTACCGTTGCCATAATAGTCTAGTTCAACAACCTCCTCCAACTGCCAATAAAAATCACGTTCACTATCATTATAACAGTCACCTTTGATCAAAATTCAGAGTTCAGAAACTAATTGGCCCAAAAAGCTTTTTCTGAGTGTAGTCTTGTGTCAAAATTCAGAGAACTACTAGCTACCCATACAAGGGAAAAAATCAGAAAAGACAATTTGTTACTTTTTCCTCTTAGAAATTTATGAGAACCCAGTCACGACAGATCGAAAAACATATTACCCGCCAATTAAGCACTCTAACCACTTGCTTGCCGAAAACAACACAAAATTATGGGAAAAAAAACACGAATAAAAAGGTAATTGCAAACCATACATCACAAAGTCAGCAGAAAGCCAGAAACCCATGCTTGTTCAGGATTCTACAGTTACGCATTAAATCATAACCCATGCTTGTTCAGAATTCTACTTGTAATTAGACGAAAGGGACATGGGTTCAAGCTTTGCCTTATTTCCACGGTTCAAGAAAGAACAGCAATAAGGATGCCTAACCAATGATATAATGTTAATGAGTACCCTAGTTATGCATGACAAATTCTGAAGTAAAACTCAAAACATGAAAGTAAGACTAAAATTATGACAAAAATGAAAGAATTGATCATCAAAAGAATTAAACATAAACCCAAGACAAACCCACATCAAATTTTACGTGATCAAAATTTCTAAGCAAAATCTAACAAGTGCACGAGTTCATAAACAGCAGAGGCAACTGCTGTATTGGTTTTCACTAGATCTTGAAACAACAAGACCAGAATCTAATTCAGTTAGAGAAAAAGTTGCATCAGGAGTACTACCACCTACTCCAGGGTGAAGAAGCCTTCTATTACCAAAAAGTAATTTTAGCACCAAGGTTCTGTCTGTGCACGTCTATGCTTCTTTCATGAAATCAGTGAAAGCCTTTGATTTCTATGGTACGGTATGCTTCATGAGATTGTTCTCTACCAGCATTTTGATTTTAGCATCGTACTATACAATCCCAATTCGTCAAATTAAGATGTTCGCAGCATCCCTCTACAAGAAGTAAAGTAGAATTAACATACCAATGAATCAGAGACCTCCACATGTTGCTTGAGTTTTTTACATCGGGTAGAGAAGGTCAGCAGCAGCTTGGGGCGGCATGTTCGAGGCAAGGCCGGTAGCAGCGACGGCGTGGGCTTCTTGGACAGGTGGCCTTGGTCGACGATGGTTGGTCGTCGCGATGGCAGCGGCAAGATGTGTACGGTGGTTGGTGGCCGCTAGAAAGGGGGAGAGAAGGGATAAGGGAATTTCGGGGAAAAATTAAGGCAAAGTCAAAAAGAAAGGAGGTGGACTATTTCTAAACCATTAGCGACCGCATAAGGCGATCGCAAATGTCGGTCACTAAAATAAGTTTTTGTTGACTTTTAGAATGTGTAGATATTTAGCGACCGCAAAAAATGCAGTTGCTAAAACGGTCGCTAAACTATAATTTAGCCACCGCGTATTGCTGCGGTCGCAAAATGCGGTCGCTAAAGCCTCTGATTCTTGTAGTGGAAGCACACACGCCGTTCTTCTGATAATATGCTATACACTTATGATTTTAGCGTCAACATCTTGTGATATTAATTGAGTCGTGAAAGAGGACAGTCAAGAAAGATGTTCGTGAGACTCAGTTACAAGTGCGTGCAAACAGAGTTCAGACTATAGTCTAATCCTGGAGATTGCGTGTCGTGAAATCCATCGCATTGAGGCACTGGTTCTAGGAGGCGCGAAACAATCTTTTAGGACAAAACTTCGACTTGATTCTATAGATCTATGAGATTGTTCTTATGTAATTTCTAACATAATATTATTTATAGTGCACTTTGATTTTGTTAATTTTGTGCAAGAAAGTACAATTCTACTCCAAAAAATTATTGTAAACGGATTTATATCTAATACTAACAAGCATAACATTCATCATTTCTTTTAGAATCCTATTTTTTCTCTCAGCAATTCCATTTGATTCTCGTGAATAAGGTGAAGTTACTTCATAAATAATTCATTTTGCGAACAGAAATCTTCGAACGGATTAAATTCATATTCACCACCTTTATCTGTTCTAAGCCTTTTAATTTTCTTATCCTTCTGATTTTCAACTTCGGCTTCATAGTTCATCCACATTTCAATAGCTTCGCTTTTCATTCTTAACAAATAGAGTCTAGTGAATCTAGCACAATCATCAACAAAGATCACATAAAAAAATTTTACTACCTTTAGTCATGGTTTGTTTTAAATCACCTGAATCACTGTGAATTAAATCGAGCGGTTCACTTTCTCTTGTGATAGATTTATATGTTTTTTTTGTACTTGTAGTTTTAGCATATATTTCACATTTGTCTATGTCAGACTCTTTAAATTGGAGACTAAACCCATCTCTTTCATTTTCTTTATGTTTGCATAATTCACATGTCCAAGTCTACCATGTCACACATCAGCATAGTCAATCAAGTAAGCAAAAGTAGATGATGCATTCTTATTCAATAATTCAGCAACATTAAGTACCTAAAGACCTTGGTCCAGAAATCCCTTACCAACAAAGACGTCATTTTTTGTCAGAGTCACAATACGTCCATCGAACAAAGTCTTGATGCCGGCCTTACCGAGAAGTTGTATTGACACGAGGTTGTACTTGATCATCGGCATGTGAAGCACATCGGACAATAATAAAAGGGTTTCACCAGAAGTGAGTTTGCGAACTACCCTTCGCTTTCCCTCAAGTGATACGGACCGATTGTCCCCAACGTACACGTATTCGGTACCTTCCCCTACATTTAAGTAAGAGGATAACACATCTTGGTTAGCACATATGTGCCTAGTGGCACTCGAGTCTAAAACCCATCCTTTCACTTCCATCCTTTCATATTTCTTTCCTCCTTAACAAAACAACTCTTGGCCAAGACCACCATTATCAAACCCATAACACAACCACAAGTGCGAACGAGTTATAAGTCTAAGTAAGAAAAGTAGTACATGTTAGGAAGGCATCTCTTTCAACATATCATCGTTAGCACAGGCCTTCAGAACACCGTCATTGCCACCTCTGGCTCAGCCGACAACAAAGTCATCCTCCACCTCAACCAAAACTCCTATAGCGGCACTCCCCCCTTCCCCATCCACAACCTTACCTCCCATCCCAGCCCTCCGATCCTTGCAACCCCTAATCCCCCCAAACTGATGGCTCCAATCACACTTCTGTCCACCTCGCTATCCACTCCCTTTATTTTGTGCTCCATGCCAAATCCTACTCCGTCGAGTCTTCTAGTACAAAAAAATTCAACTTAGACCTGGCTAGACCTAGGGTTTTCTTTAATGCTAACTCGGGCATTGACCTGATGCTTAAATTGGGCATGAACCACCACAAGAATAGGGTTATAGCGATGGCATTTCCCGTTGTTAAAGGTTTTTATCGACGAAATCTACGTTGATAAATATTTATTGGGAATAATCTCGTAGCTAATAGTTTACTAACGGCTTAGGTGTTTCGTCGGTAACTACCTGGGTTTTACTGACAGATTTGCCACTTATTAGGGGAATTTTTTGTCAATAAGGATAGGGATATATATATATATATATATATATATATATATATATATATATATATATATATATATATATATATAGGGGAAAGCGAATATAAGGCTAGCCTCAAGCAAGTTGCGTGAGGCTAGCGGCCGAAACGACGTAGTTTTGGGAAAAACATATGGAGTCCTTTTTTTCTTTTTCCTTTTTTCCTATTTCTCTCGGTCCCTATTTTCCTTTCCTCTGCGTCTCTCTGCCGAGCCCTCGCAACCCGCCACCGCAACCATTGCCCAACCTTCCGCCTCTGCCCAACTTTCCTCAACCAACTCCCCAATCTTCCTGCACCCACCGCCCTACCTTCCTGAGCCGAATTCTGTCACCAATCACCGCCCCACCTTCCAGCACCGGCCGTCATCACGCCCACCGACAATCATCCTCCTGCCTCGATAGTTACCGCCAACACCACAAACAAAACACAGTCACAAGCAACCACCCCACCTTCCCGCGCCGGCCACCATCACACCCTCTGTAGCCCATCACCGCCCAACCTTCCTGCGCCGGCCACCACCAAACCCACCGTCACTAATCACTGCCATATATTTTGGCGTGACTGAGTTTCATTTCTTCAGCAGAGAGAACCTTGGTCAATGTTCATTTGGGTTCTTAAATCAAATTTCATTGGCAAAAGGGAAGCCATAAAGATTATTTGCCTTTTGCTTTTGCTTTTGCTTTTGCTTTGCATCTGAACAAGACCCAACCCAGCAATCAATCATCAGAGTTTTCAATGGGTTTTGTCATGAACTTTGAACACTAATTTAGGTTGAACTCAGCAACCCAACAATCAATAAGAGAAGAAAAACGAGGAGAAGGGAGAGAGAGAAGACGAGGGAAATAAATTGGTTAAATGGTGGCCGGCGAGGGAAGGTTGGGGCGCTGATGGGTGACGGTGGTCGGTGCAAGAAGGTTGTGGCGGTGATGGTTGACGGTGGGTGTGGGTTGCAAGGGCCCAACAGAGAGACGCGGAGGAAAGGAAAACAGGGACTGAGAGAAATATGAAAAAAGAAAAAAAAAGACTACATATGTTTTCTCAAAACTACGTCATTTCGGCAGCTAGCCTCACGGAAGTTGGGTGAGGCTAGCCTTATATTTGCTTTCCCCCCCCCCCACACACACACACACACATATATATATATATATGTGTGTGTGTGTGTGTGTGTGTGTGTGTGTGTTTGAAAGCCGAAGCTGAGAGAATGTTGTCCAGTCATCGCTTACTTGGACACTCTTTTTAATTCGACATATGGACTTTTCTATTTTGAATTTTAAAATATTTTAAATTTGCTTACCTTTGTAATAATGATTTGCATCTCTCTCTCTCTCTCTCTCTCTCTCTCTCTCTCTTTCTCACACGCACACACGCACACACAAATTTTGATTTGAATTTCTTCTTTCCATTTGAAATTCAACCAAATATATGTGTTTTATCATTTCTCTCTCTTCTATGTTAACATGTCCACTCAAAAATTTTATTTATATCTTTACAAATCCATTAGTTCCTAGATTTTGACAAAACTAATTCTTTATATATTCCTTTTTAATCTTGATCTTTTTTATTATTTAAAGAAACACATTATTCTCTATCAGTTTTTCTATTAAACTACCATAATCTTCTTCTTTTTATTTCATTACAAGTTATACATATATTTTTCAATTATTTACTATATATTTTTACTCTTTTCTTGGTGATCTTAAGTAATACAACCTCAAGATACGGATTATTTTTGTTAATATTATTACTGCAATTGCTATTAGTTAGGAGAAACTATTTTCATTCTTAGCACTCTGCTCGGGCAGAGTGTTCGGCCATCATTCTGCTCTGGCAGAATATTTTGGCTAAGTTTAGCACTCTGCTCGGGCAGAGTGTTCGGCTATCATTTTGCTCAGGCAGAATGTTTTGGCTAAGTCTAGCACTCTCCTTGGGCAGAGTGTTCGGCTATCATTCTGCTCAGGCAGAATATTTTGGCTTAGTCTAGCACTCTGCTCGAGCAGAATGTTCCGTCATCACTCTGTTCGGGCAGAATGTTTGGCTGATATTGGCACTCTGCTCGGGCATAATGTTTTGGGTAGGTTTATCCAACCTAGCAACAATGCTCAGAAAAAGTAACTTTTTTGCTTTGAGAGAGATAAAGTTTACACTGGATCATTTAACAACCATTTATTTGAAAAAATCTGCTAAAGACTATTATGGAAAAAGAGCTGGTGTGTTTGACAAGGTCTGAGCCCCTTATCCCCTTAAAAAGGAAATGTCTTGCCTCAGGGCAAGATGCTACTGATAATACTTTCGCAAGTTCTCTACATTCCAAGTACGAGGGATTGGATCTCCAGAAAGTGTTCCTAGTGCATAGACACCCGACTTGAGTACTTTTATAACACAATAAGGTAATTTCCAATTCGGAGATAACTTTCCCATAGCTGCCTTAGGATCTGACACTTATTATTTCTGAATAACCAAATCTCTAACTCAAAACTGCCTGGATCGAACCTTTTGATTGTAATAGCGTGCGGCCCATTGTTTTATGACAACGGATAGCACATGAGCTTGAGTTCGAACCTCTTCTATCAGATCAAGTTTTCCTCAAAGTCCAACTTCGTTGTCTGCTTCATTGAAGTGTAAAGCTCGTATTGTTGGAATACCTATCTCAATAGGTAACATTGCTTTTGTCCCATAATAGAGTAAAAAAGGTGTTTCTCCAGTGACTGAATACGAAGTTGTTTTATAAGCCCACAATACCTTTGGGAGTTCATCAACCCATCCCCCTTGGCCTCATCCAATTTCTTTTTTAACCCTTGTAGGATGCTTCGATTCATGTTCTCGATTTGACCATTGGATTGTTGATGAGTGACAAAACTAAAGCGCAAATCGATTGAAAGATTGGTACAGAAGGTTCGAAAGTTACTATTGTCGAACTGCTTCCCGTTGTCGACTACAAGAACCTTGGGAATTCCAAAACAACAGATGACATTATTCCATAAGAAATCTACACATTTGGTCGAAGTAATGGTTGCTAGAGCTTTTGCCTCAATCCATTTTGTGAAGTAATCTATCGCCACAATCACAAATCGTCGTTGGCCAGATGCAATTGGAAACGGGCCCAGTATATCCATGCCCCATATGGCAAATGGAATCGGAGAAACAACTGAAGTTAAAGGAGCGACTGGTGTATGCAGTATTGGAGCAAACTTCTGACACTTGTTGCACCTTCGTGTGAATTTGATGGCGTCCTTCTACATCGCAGGCTAGTATTACCCTTGCTTTAGGATTTTTTGTGCCAATGTCCTTCCTCCCAGATGTTGACCACATATCCCTTCATGTACCTCTTCTAATGCGTATAAGGATTCTGACGGACGCAAACATCTAAGATAAGGAAGACTGAGGGATTTTTTGTACAATACTCCTTCTACTAATGCATACCTAGCAGCTTTTACACTAAGATTTTGTGCCTCATGTCTTCCACTGGGTAACTCTCTTGTGGATAGATACTTGATAATCGGGTCTATCCAACATGGTTCTTGGTCTACTACTCCAATCTTAGCTTGAGAACTGATAGTACGTTCTTTGAGGAATTCAAGGTAGACCGAGCGTTGGGCCTCTGTGACTTCGGCGAAAGCAAGTCTTGACAATGTATCTGCTTATATGTTCTGATTCTGGGGAATTTGACGAATGGTGAAGTTCTTGAACTTCAATGCCAAAGTTTTAACTAGCTAGAGATACTGAGCCATTCTCTCATCTTTGGCCTCGTAATCTCCTAAAATATGGGTCACCACCAATTGAGAATCACTATGTACAAATAATGAATCTATCTTCAAAGCATGTGCTAGTCTTAATCCTGCAAGGATGGCCTAATATTCTGCTTCCTTATTTGAGGCTTAAAATCCAAAGCGGAGTGCATACTCAACAACAAACCTTCTGGGCTGATGAGAATGATTCATGCTCCACTGCTACCAATGGCTGAAGAACCGTCTACATAGAGATTCCAAGGATCTGGAACTTCAGAAATCACCAACTGAGAGGGGTCTTCAGGTAAGGTACACTCGACAATGAAATTTGCTAAGGCCTGAGCCTTGATTGTAGTGCGAGGTTTATACTGGAGATCAAACTCACTTACTCGACAGAGTTATTTACTAATCTCCCTGATGCCTCGGGGCTCAGTAAAACTTTTCTAAGTGGTCGGTCCGTCAAAACTATAATGGTATGAGACTGAAAATACAGTCGAAGACGCCTAGCCGATGTAATAAGGGCTAGTGCTATCTTGTCAATCTTCGGGTATCTCGTCTCTACATCTTGTAAGACTTTGCTGACATAATAGATTGATTTTTGGACTCCATCCTCTTCTCTGACCAGGACGGCGCTGACTGCAACTTCAGTGACTGAGAGGTACAGAAATAAGTCTTCTCCAGGAAGTGGTTTTGAGAGTAGAGGAGGAGAGCCCAAATATACCTTGAGTTCTTCGAACGATTTCTAACAATCATCTGTCCAAGCAAAGTCTTTTGCTTTTCTGATGGCTTTGAAGAATGGTAAACATCATTCAGCTGAATGAGCCATAAATCTTCCCAAGGCTAGAACTCGTCCTGTCAGCTCTTGCACTTGTTTAACTATTTTCGGGGACGTCATGGCCTGGATGGCCTTTATCCTCTCTGGATTTGCCTCAATTTCCCGTTGAGAGACCATGAAGCCCAGAAACTTCCCCGATGCAACTCCAAAAGCGCACTTGAGTGGGTTAAGCTTTATCTTGTACTTCTGAAGTAAGTCGAAGGTTTCCTTCAAGTCCTTAACATGGATTTCAGACTTGATACTCTTGACGAACATATCGTCAACGTACACTTCCATGTTCTTCCTGATCAAGTCCCAAAAGATCATGTTTAACAGGCATTGATAAGTTGCCCCGGCGTTCTTGAGTCCGCAGGGCATTACCTTGTAATAATAGAGCCTTCTCTCTGTGATGAATGAAGTTTTAGAAACATCGTCCTCATGCTTCATGTTCTGGTTATAACCAGAATATGCATCCATAAAACTAAGAAGTTCATGGCCCGAAGTAGCATCAATAAGAAGATCGATCCTTGGGAGTGGGTAGCTATCCTTTAGGCATGCTTTGTTGAGATTTGTGTAATCTATACATATTCGCTATCTTCCGCCCGATTTAGGAACCATGACAACATTGGCAATCCAATTGGGGTAATATATCTCTTCAATAAAGTTGGCTGTTAAGAGTTTACCCACCTCTTCTTCAATCTTTTCTTGTCTTTCTGGTACAAAGGTTCTCTTCTTCTGCTTGACAGGTTTTTTGGATGGATCAACATTCAGCCTGTGTGTGATCACTACAAGAAAAAAGGCTTTTAGCGACGGATTTCCCCGTCGCTAAAAGCCTAAAATCTGTGGCCAACAAAAATAGCAGCGGTGAATCCGTCGCTAAAAGTCCCTCGTATAAAAGCCCGTCACTAATAGTTTAGCGACAGAATTTTTGAAATCCGTCGCTAAATATGTAATTATTTGCGACGGATTTATTTTTAATTCGAGACGGAATATCCGTGGCTAATTATTTTTTTAATATTTTAATTAATTTTCTTTTTGTCAAATTAGCGACGAAATAATGTTTTAGAGACGGAATATTCCGTCGCTAAAAAGCTTAAATAGCGATGGAATATTCCAACGCTAATTAACTGATTGTATGAATACTTTTAGCGACGGAATTAATCCGTCGCCAAAAGTCAAATTTTTTTTGAAATTTTTTTTTATTTTTCAATTACCCAGACCTGTAATACAATTTTCATTTCTCAACAACAACGCGCAATAATCAATACACAAAGAAATATATATAATCAATTATAAAAAATATTTATTATAAAAAAGACTCATTATGTACAAGCCGGGAACCGGATACAGCCGGTTAGGGAGGGGAGAAGAGTACAAGCCGGGCGCGGGGGGGGGAAGCTAGGAACGGGCACGAGAAGGGGCTCATCAGGGGTTGCCGAGTCCCGGATCTGGATCCTGCTGATCCGGGGCCGGCTCGGCCTGTCCAACAGTGCCCTGCTCCCTGATCATCCTCACACCACTGTAGCAATGCGCTGGATCTCCTCGTCGTCCAACTGAGGCTGAGGAGCCGGTGTCTGTGGAGGGGCAGCAGGGGGTGAGGACGCTCCTATCACGGCACGAGCAGTCGTGCTAGGCAGGCCGCGTATGCGGCCTTTCGGCCGATTCACGACCTCCGGCGTATCCAGCCATCGCTTCAACCCCCCAGTACTCGCAGCCGTACTAGTGGACGCTGATGGCTGTCCGGACTGCTGCTCGGACCCCCTTAGCTGTTCATACGAGGCCTGCAAAAATAGTGGTTTAACGATATGTTAGGGCATTAATTAACGAAACAGACATTGAGGATAGAAAGAAAAAACATTAACAACTTAAATAAATTGACTCACATCGATCCGCCGGGCAATATCTGAAATATAGTCGCCCGCCCGGTGCGCCTCGTCCTTGTCCTTCTTCCGCACGTGCGTCTGACTATAGGTCAGAGCTATGACCTCATCCTCCTCCAGATCCGGGTGCTCGACCGCGTTCATGTGTCGGACGATGTCGTGTGGCACCGACCCCCCCGTGTGCGTCGGATCTCTGTTCTGTCTGTTCTCAGCCCCGCTCTTACTCTTGGCGTCCCAACCTGGATCCGCAGCCCACCGATCTATCATCTCCCCCCATACACGGTGAGATATCCAATGTGGGGGATATCTCGTCATCTCCGTCATCGGGGCACCCTCGGGTAGCATCTTCTCTGCCCGATCC
>JAVXUP010002537.1:0-123518 GCA_033070095.1 Escallonia herrerae | reverse complement strand
TCGCGGACGGGAGTTTTACCTTTTTGCCCTCCTCCCATGTCCGCGAGACTGTCTCGCGGACGCCTTTCTGTTCCTGACATGTGTCAGGAAAGGCGTCCGCCATACTGTATGGCGGACGATTCTAGGCTGACACATGTCAGGACCCTGTCCTCTCGGTCGCCTATAAAGTCTCGGGCGTGAGCCCCGAGAACTGTCCCTCGGTCGCCTAGAAAGTCTCCCTAATTCTCGGCTCTTTCAGCAAAATTTTTGCGGGCTTTCAGATTCACTTGCTTCCATTTTCAGCACCCTTCAAGCTTCTTGGAGTAACACACTTGGTTCAAGCATCACTCAAGCAAGGTAAAGTTTGTGATCTTGCTACCGTTTATCTTAGTAATTTTAATTTGTTATGTTCAGTAAATATATAATTAGCAAAATGGGAGACACTTTTGAGATTATGTATATGGTATCCTAAATCGGTCTAATCGTCAAGATAATTTTGAGATAATAAGCGTATTCTATTTCTACATAGGTCTTTTTCACAATGTCTGATTTCGTGTCGAGCTCCAGCACCCCCGTAGATGCTAGTGATCCGTATCTAGGACGAACCTTTCAAACGTTGGAAGAAGCTGGAGAATGTTTTCGAGCTTATTCATTGAGGGTTGGTTTTGGCATTAGAATAAAAACTACAAGAACAAGCAGCGTATCGAAAAGGATATGCTCTCGCTTATACGAGTGTCATAGGGGCAGAAACCCAGTGCAAAATGAGACACGCGTAGGCAACGATGACAGTGATGATGACGAAATAGGGTATGCGCGGAGAAGACGGGATTGCTTTGCGCGCACGAATTGCCAGGTCAAGATGTTCGTAAGCTATAAAGCCAAACAAGATCATTGGCTTATTACCAGCCTGGAACTGGCACACAATCACCCGTTAGTAACCCCTTCTAAGGTGAGTCAGATGCATCAACACAAGAAGATGGGTAAGGTCGCGAGGAGCCTAATTCACACAATGAGCGATGCGCGGCTAGGACCTACCGACATGATTAATGTTCTTGCTGAACAGGCTGGGGGAATTCAAAATTTAAACTTTAACACGACAGACGTTCGTAACGCGGTCCGAACCCATAGACGAGCCGCGTATGACCTCAATGATGCGCAAGCGACAATGAGCCTATTGAAACGGATGCAGATGGAGGACCCGCAGTTTACCTTCGACTATAAACTTGACGACGAGCATCGAGTTAGCACAATTTTTTGGGTCGACGGTCGTTCGAGGCTAGCTTATAAGCATTTTGGGGATGTCGTGACTTTCGACACCACATACCGTACCAACAAGTACTCGATGCCGTTCGCTCCTTTCACGGGCGTCAATCATCATTATCACTCCATCCTGTTCGGGTTCGCCTTGTTAAGGGACGAGAGCGAGAGTTCTTTTGAATGGTTGTTTAGGGTGTGGCTGGAAGCAATGAACTTCAAAGCACCGACTGTTATCATCACCGATCAAGATTTGGCAATGAAGAAGGCTATTGCTACCGTCTTCCCAGATACTCGACACAACTTGTGCACTTGGCACATAAGCAACAAATACCCGGAACGTCTGCATCACATGTACGCAAAGTATCCAGACTTTAAACAGGATTTTGACAAATGCGTCCTCAAGTCATTAACGATTGAGGAATTCGAGGAGAGGTGGGAAAAGCTTGTTCGGGATTACTCATTGCAAGACAACGAGTGGCTCCAGCACTTGTACGGGCTCAAAGAGCAATGGATTGGCGTTTACACGAGAAGTCATTTTTCTGCGGGCATGAAAACGACGGGCAGGAGTGAATCTATGAATGCCACGTTCGATAGTTATGTGGGTACAGCTACCAATTTGAAGAGTTTCGTCACATCAGCACAAAAAGCGGTTGCGTCGTTGTTCGTGAAAGAAAGGGCTGCAGACTTTGCAACCACGTACAAGCAAAGGAGAAGGTTGCTTGAGACCCCGCTGGAGCTGAACGGTGCCAAAGTCTATACGAAGGAGATCTTCCTGCTATACCAAGTAGAGCTGCAAAAATCGGGCCGATACAGTATATATAAGGTGGCAGAAAAGTCGTCGCGTGAGTACAAGGTTTATTCGCTCGTGAATGACCTCGTCCCTGAGAAGCTGCGCAGAATTTATACGGTGACCCACGACACATTGACGGACTCGGTGACATGTGTTTGTAAGAAGTTTGAGTTCCATGGCATCCTGTGTAGACACATTCTGCGGTTTTTCACACAGAAGAATATCAGGACAATCCCCGATAAATACGTCCTGCCACGGTGGACGAAAGGTGCAAACAGGTTGCACGGTACCATTTCCTTTCCGGAGCACCCGTATACTGACTTTGAAGAATCAGAGACGTTGCGGTATAATCATCTGGTGACGATGTTCACCCGTTTGTCCGTAAAGGGTGCTGCTACAATGGTCGGATATAAACATCTCCTCGAGGTAGCTCAGCAGCAAGAGCCCATCGTCGACCAATTGGAAGCAGCTTCAGTCAGCAATGCGGTTGACACCGAGCCTACGACGGGATCAGAAGATGACGAGCCGGGGGAGGGAGACGACAATGATATCCGGCCTTCGGATCCAATTATATCGCAAACGAAAGGCCGCAAGAGATCTACGCGGATGAAAAGCTCTATTGAGACGGCAACTCAACCAAAAAAGCTAAGAAGGTGTGCATTGTGCAACAAAATGACAGACCACGACAAGCGGAACCATTACAAGGCACTGGGGATAAGTCCAGTGCCTTTGCAAGACGGGGAAGAAGATGATGCCGAGGATGAGGACGAACAAGCTGCAGTGGAACTTTAGTGTACTGAATATTTTGTAATAATCTTTTATGAGCCATCAAAAGTGTCGGACATTTTGTAATAATATTTTAGTAATGACTCGTTTGTAATAACCTTTACTCTCATTTTTTTATATGTGATTTCTTACACTGTCCGCTACACTGCGCAGCACAACATTAGAAACCTAAGGTATTAAAGAATACCCCTACAACACTTAGTTTTTTTTTGTTTTGGTTGTCTTCTCTACGTCCGCTATACTATGTAGCGGACGGCCCCGCAGAATACCCCCTCCAACACTTAGTTTTTTTTTGGTTGTTTTCTCTACGTCCGCTATACTATGTAGCGGACGGCCCCGCAGAATACCCCCAACCAACACTTAGTTTTTTTTTTTGTTTTGGTTTACTTCTCTACGTCCGCTATACTATGTAGCGGACGGCCCCGCAGAATACCCCCTCTCCAACACTTAGTTTTTTTTTGTTTTGGTTGACTTCTCTGCGTCCGCTATACTATGTAGCGGACGGCCCCGCAAAATACCCACCTCTCCAACACTTAGTTACTTAGTTTACTTGGTTTTTTTCATTTGGTTGTTTTCTCTGCGTCCGCTATACTATGTAGCGGACGGCCCCGCAGAATACCCCCCTTACAACACTTAGTTTTTTTGTTTTGGTTTACTTCTCTGCGTCCGCTATACTATGTAGCGGACGGCCCCCAACACTTTTTTTTTTTTTTTTGGTTCTCTGCGTCCGCTATACTATGTAGCGGACGGCCCGGACAGAAACACTGATAATCGAACACTTGGTTATTTTTTGAACACTTGCCCTGCAGATAGACAGATATCCAACAGACAGATATCCAACACTTGGTTTCCCACCGTTAAATCATATCGGTCAATAAAATCAATCGCATTCAATAAATTTTTTTTAAAAAAGTGTTGTAACGTTACAATGTGAATTGGGGAACATCATCTCTCGCGGGAATGATGTTCCTTACACGGATTTACAATAAACCTAATAGCTCTAGGCCGGCCATTCATAATTTGCCAAGCTAAAGTCTTGTATGCATTCTTCGCTCCAGACAGTCTTCTTGAGGCTCTCAGACCGGCAAATGTAATCCATGTACATGCAGAGGAAGACGCCGCAGTCCGAGGAATTATGTTGCTTGGGCCTACTCCTCTTCAATCGGAAAATGAGGACCGGCCTGCGCGATACCTTCTCCCGACGCCTACCATTGACCAGGGCAGCAAAAAGATTCTGCGAGAACCATAATAAGCATTAAACATAGCTAGCAAAATAAGATTAATCAGTTTTATAATATGCAAGTTACAACAAGAAGGAAACAGGATCTTACCATGGCATCCAACTGGCCTATGCCTCGGTACATATCAATCACAGGCATCACGTCGGTATCATCGTAGAGACTGTCGACGACTGAAACCGTGCTCTGTAATGGTTCGTAGCAAACCAAGTACCAGTGGGCATTCCCTAAAAAGGGGATTAGAAACACGTCGGCAACACTTGCGCTCACTGGACTATCCCTAGCAAGATATGCTTGTAGGTTAGGGGACGGTTTCCACTGGGCCATGGTTCTCCCCTTCCTTGCATTGCCCCAGTCGTGCCACTCTTGTACTAGGAGCTGATGAAAAAAAGCATCCAAGATAAACACGCGCGGACCGATGTTTGGATGCTCCCGACACCTTCGCCTCAGAATTTGCACGTAGTGCGAGATGACACCGCTGTCTAACCAAGCTCCCGGCGCCAGCGAGGCGATCTCTGTCCACGAGGCATTGTAATCCAAGCCCTCCGGGTGATCCATGTCATACGACGCTCCGTCTTGGGGGGCCCCGCTAAAATAACGGGCTCGGATTAGATCGCATTTATGCGGCTTTAGGGGCCTGGCTGGATGCCCTTTCGGATATTGCCCTCGGGGGTCGATCGGGGGATATTGGCCTCCAATTCCTTCTTCGGCCGGCTGATATTCCCCTCCGGGGCCGCCAACTGGTCCCGCCCACGGGACAATGGGCAGTGCCTCGGAGAAACCGTAGTTTCCGAAAGGACAGTCTTGCGTGACTTGAGAGAGGGGTTCCGGGAACAAATTGAAGGAGGGGCCGCTGTAATCGCCCCACGACGCTTGAGCCTGTCCCATCCCCGCTTCAGAGGTACCACCAACTCCCTGACTCACCCCTGAAGCCTGTCCAGAGGGATCACCGTATCCCTGGCTGACGCCCGTATAACCCATTCCCGGGCTGACTCCCGAAGACTGGCCCGATGCTTGGCGCAAAAAATTCCCGCAGCCTAAAGCCAATGTCGCAGCCTGTTGGCAAAGATCCTCGCCCATTGCGCTCACCAGATCCCTCCGCTCACTCAACTTCTGGAAGAATGCAAGCGAGGCATTAACCTACATCCAAAGAGATAAAAAATTAAGTAACTTCAATCAGACATTTATATTCAACTAATTTGGTTCAAGTCAGACTTGTTGGGCAACTTACGAGATTGTATGCCATACGCTCATCGATCTGACCCCTAGGCGCATACCTCTCCCCACGTTCAAAGTTTACAGGGGCTACTCTCCTCCGCGTGATGCGGTAGTACCACTCATCGTACTGATCGATGCTGATAACGGGGTCTGGCTCCGAGACGATGGCCGCCAGTGTGTCCTGCCAAGAAGTCCAAAGCTCTATTTCGGCCGCGCACAATTCGTACGCATTGGCGGTGCCAAACACTCCGACATCCGGTGGGTTCCTGTTAACCCTCATATCCGGGGCATCGACTGGCAAACCCTGCTCCAACTCAAAATGGCGCATTGCTCGGTCGGGCAGCTGCCACTCTGCGACCTCGAAATGGATCAGGGGTGTGCGCTGCAACCCGGAGAGCGTGAAGACGAACGACTCTCCCACCCGTCGCGCCAAACGTATGTACGGTGCCCAACGCATTTGGCCCGGAGATAGACGGTCGAACTCCCCTCGATAGTACGTAATGTTGTGATGGGGATCGACTCTCCTCTTGTAGTGGCTAGCCCTCCGGCTGTACTCCCAAGCACACAACCGAGGCCAGACTTTATCGGTTCCATCCCTACGCGTTGGTGCACCGGGAGCAAGGTGTTCGTAAGACCACACCTGAGAACATCAAAAAATTATATTTATATCGTCGATTCAACAAAAATAAAACACAATAACGAAGACATGATTTATATGATATACCTGCAATAGCGAGAGACATGCACATATGGCTTTGGAGTTGGGCCTCGTTGCCTTGTGCAATGCTCGGTACAGATACGAAAGAACCGCTGCACCCCAGGCATAATCCCCAACCTCCGACAGGTTACCCAACAACGGTAAATATTTCACGCTGACCGTGTTCTTCGACGTCGTTGGGAATAAAATTGCCCCCATCACCCACAAGAGGAAGGCCTTTGTGTACACCACAAGCTCACGGCCCGTATAGTTTTCCGGCAAAACCCCGTAGGTATCTACCAACCACTTCAACTTTATACCACCAGTGCTAAATTGATCCTGGGGTATCGAAGTGAAGAAGTCTCGCGCTGTTCTCTTATTCGTTGCGTCTGACGGAGGAGCAATTACCGGCCGCCCCGTCACCGGCAACCCCAAGATGAACCCTACATCTTCTAGGGTAATCGTCATCTCTCCGAGCGGGAAGTGAAACGTATTCGTTTCACTTCTCCACCTCTCAACAAGGGCACCTATCAAGGCCCGGTCAAGCTGTTGAAAGATCTGCCCATGCGTGAAAATCCCAAACCCAATTCCACGCAGTATCCTTTTCTGGGACTTGTTCAATTTCCATCTCGTGAACTCGCGAGATACTTCTACGGTGGTGAGAAGTTCTCTTTCCTACGAATTATTAATAAATACAATTTAAGCAAAATGAACGGTAAAACAACGTTCGTAATAATAAGAAAGTTGATAAATAATGTATCTTACTCCACCATCCCATATGAGCGTACTGATATGGTTGGCTTGGTCGTATAACACGGATGGATCTTCTGGTCCAGGGATAAATTCCATTTTTTGCAACTGAAACTATGGAATCGGATTTTACAAACGCTAGCACATGAACAAATACATACATATATAAATCCTCATCATCGCTAGCACATGCTCAATGCATAATCAAAACCACGCATAAAACGCAATATTGATCACAACTATAGATTAGAAACATGTAAAGGATTGATTTTGTGAACTTACGTGATCTATTAGGGTATTAAAGCTGCTCTTATGAAGAAATTGCGCAGATCTGCTTGCCAACGCCGCTGGGAATATTTGTGAGTAGGAAGAACGGAGAAGAGTGTCGAAGTTATAGGACTTTCTTTTGGGTTTGAATATATATATTTGCTGTCCGCTGGACAATATATATTTGCCGTCCGCTATATAGTATCGCGGATGACACCAGTCTGTTCCTTGTCCGCTATATAGTATCGCGGACGATAGACTTTTGGTTGTTTTCTCTACGTCCGCTATACTATGTAGCGGACGGCCCTGCAGAATTTTTTTGGTTGTCTTCTCTACGTCCGCTATACTATGTAGCGGACGGCCCCGCAGAATTTTTTTGGTTGTCTTCTCTACGTCCGCTATACTATGTAGCGAACGATCCCGCAGAATACCCACCTCTCCAACACTTAGTTACTTAGTTTTTTTCTTTTGGTTGTTTTCTCTACGTCCGCTATACTATGTAGCGGACGGCCCCCGCAGAATACCACCTCTCCAACACTTAGTTTTTTCTTTTGGTTGTCTTCTCTACGTCCGCTATACTATGTAGCGGACGGCCCCGCAGACGCTGATAGACTGTCCGCTATATAGTATCGCGGATATACATACCGCAGATAATGGTTGGCACAGACCAGACATTTAGTTTCGGGTCCAGAAAATGGTTGGCACGGACCAGACATTTAGTTCCGACCTTCCCGAACCCCGGCCTAAGCGGAGGGCCTTATATCCGCTATATATAGAGCTATACAATGTAGCGTAATGTAATAAATTGGAATAAATTGGCGCCCGTAATGCAGTTTTAATAAATTGAAATAAATTGGCCCCGAAGACTTGTTTTAGCGACATAGTAGGTTAATGCTATTTTAATAAACTGACGCCCGAAGACTTGTTTTAGCGACGGAATCAACAATCTCAATTTTTCCAAAAAATAATGTACGATTCACAATCAACGATCTCAATATATCAAGGCAACAAAAAAAGGCACAATTAAGCAAGAAAAAATTTGGAAACATAATAAACAAGAACATAAATTTTTTTTATTATAATAAACTATGGTTCACAAATGGGGTACGAAAGCTTTTCACAAGCGCTCCGATCAAAGATTACAACTTGAAAATCCCACCACCCAAGGTGTTCGAACACTACAAAGTCCCCGAGTTCGAGGCCATGCTGGCGCACGAAGACGTTCCAACCCTCTGCGAATTCCTTTTTTTGGGATCGGCCGGGCTTCAGCTTGATTTCAACCTGCCATGCCCCCTTGCGGCTATATAATCTTGCACTATCATGAATTGTTGTAAATTGATTGGTAAATGCTTCCGGTATGTCCTACCAAACACAATACAAAAAATAGGTTAGTTTTGGTTAAGAAAAACAAAATATCAAACTTTTAACACACGAAAATACAGAGAAAGAGAAAGAGGGATAGCCTACAAGTTCATGCTCAAATCCCGGCATCATGACTTTGAAAAAATGTTTGCCTACCAGGTGCAAGTTGCCAATATAATCGTAGGCGTAGGTGGTCTCCGATCCAGAAGCCATCGAGATCGGCGTTGAGGGGAGGACGGTGGTGTCGGCGGAGATGTGGGTGACCAGAGATGTGGGTCGCCGTAGATGGGGTAGCGGCTTGGGTTAGATGTTCGAGAGAGAGAGAGAGAGGGGACGCTGTCCACTACAATAATATATATAGCCTGATCTGATTAAATATTTATAGCAGGAAAGAGTGGACGAAGGGACGCCGTCCGCTACATTGGAGATTTCCCACTAAGCGCACGCTGTTGACGTCACAGATACCAAGGGGACAGTTCTCGGGGCTCTGACAGGAGACTTTATAGGCGACCGAGAGGACAGGTCCTGACATGTGTCAGCCTAGAGATCGTCCGCCATACTGTCTCGCGGACGCCTTTTTCCTGACACATGTCAGGAACAGAAAGGCGTCCGCGAGACAGTCTCGCGGACATAGGAGGAGGGCAAAAAGGTAAAAGTCCCGTCCGCGAGACAGTATGGCGGACGGGGATCAGTTTTGGAAAAAGGCGCGATCTGGACCGTCCATCTTTCATGATGGACGGTCAGATCGCGCTAGCAAAATACCCCATTTTGCTAGCGCTATCAACGGATCAGCTCCCTATATATATATATATATATATATATATATATATATATATATATATAGTGCCGATGATGATTTATGCCTAAATTATTGTTTTTCACGTGTTAATGTCTTTGTATATAATCTATATGAAGTCAGATATGGATAGGATACGGGCTATTCGTGGCCGGGCTGGACGCCGAGCTGCTTCCTCCCCGGTTAGTCCCACCTCGTCATTGCCTACTGATGACGAGGCACAGAGTGATCGCGGACAGCCATCGGGGGCCCAGCCCCAGCCGTCGCCGTCGTCCCAGCCCCAGCTCGAGCCGTCGCCCCAGCCCGACGCAGATTCATCCCACACGCGCGTGCATTCTCCATCTTCCGTGGGTTCTACCTCAGGTATAGTTGATAACGGTGTTTCGTACATTTTTGCTAGCCTTATATTTGAACTGTATTAATGTCTGTGTTTTGTAGGATCTCGACGAGGCCGTGGTCCGACACGCGGGGTACGCATCGACCCCCAGCGTAAACAGAGAGTTACGCTCACGCAGGAGGGCCTGTAAGTACTAAAAATATCACCTCATGCCTTATTACAAAATTTTGGGGTGTTAATTTATATTTGAACTGTATTAATTAATTTAATTACTTCTTTGGCAGGATCCTGGAGAATATGGCGAGGACGAAGATCGGCGTTCTTGTGAAGGGCCGATTCTTCGAGCCACGCCTGTACTGGAAGGACTGGGATGCCGCTGCGAGGGAGGCCCTATGGGAGGAGTGGCTGGTACGGTGAATATTTTTTTCAGCGTTAGTAAATGTTAAATTACAGTTTGTTTTATGTTGTTAATTTGTGTTATTGAATGCCTTACAGGAGGGGTTCACGTTTGACACGCCTCAGCAGCAGGTACTGGGGCAGCAGGCTTTCTTTGCCTACATCGGCAAGAATTACCACCGATGGCTCCACGATGCACGGGACCGGGCGAAGAAGGCGCTGCCTGCGGGTGCCCCGATGACGGACATGGCGAGATATCCCCCACATTGGATATCTCACCGTGTATGGGGGAGATGATAGATCGGTGGGCTGCGGATCCAGGTTGGGACGCCAAGAGTAAGAGCGGGACTGAGAACAGACAGAACAAAGATCCGACGCACACGGGGGGGTCGGTGCCACACGACATCGTCCGACACAAGAACGCGGTCGAGCACCCGGATCTGGAGGACGATGAGGTCGTAGCTCTGACGTATAATCAGACGCACGTGCGAAAGAAGGACAAGGACGAGACGCACCGGGCAGGCGACTATATTTCAGATATTGCCCGGCGGATCGATGTGAGTCAATTTATTTAAGTTAATGTTTTTTTCTTTCTATCCTCAATGTCTATTTCGTTAATTAATGCCCTAACATATCGTTAAACCACTATTTTTGCAGGCCTCGTATGAACAGCTAAGGGGGTCCGAGCAGCAGTCTGGACAGCCATCAGCGTCCACTAGTACGGCTGCGAGTACTGGGGGGTTAAAGCGATGGCTGGATACGCCGGAGGTCGTGAATCGGCCGAAAGGCCGCATACGCGGCCTTCCTAGCACGCTGCTCGTGCCGTGATAGGAGCGTCCTCACCCCCTGCTGCCCCTCCACAGACACCGGCTCCTCGGCCTTAGTTGGACGACGAGGAGATCCAGCGCATTGCTACAGTGGTGTGCCGGATGATCAGGGAGCAGGGCACTGTTGGACAGGCCGCCCCGGCCCCGGATCAGCAGGATCCAGATCCGGGACTCGAGAACCCCTGATGAGCCCCTTCCCGTGCCCGTTCCTAGCTTCCCCCCCCCCCCCGTGCCCGGCTTGTATTCTTTTCCCCTCTCCTAACCGGCTATATCCGGTTCCCGGCTTGTACATATATTGTTGTTTTTTATTATAAATATTTTTTATAATTGATTATATATATTTCTTTCTATATTGATTATTGCGCGTTGTTGTTGAGATTTGAAAATTGTATTACAGGTCTGGATAATTGAAAAATATAAAAAAAATTCAAAAAAAATTGACTTTTGGCGACGGAATAATTATTTAGCGATGGAATATTCCGTCGCTAAATAGTTTTTTAGAGACGGAATATTCCGTCTCGAAAATATAAATCCGTCGCTAAAAAATATAATTCGCGACGGAATATCCGTCGCTAATTAAAAATAAATCCGTCGGTAAAAATTACATATTTAGCGACGGATTTAAAAATTCTGTCGCTAAACTATTAGTGACGGGCTTTTATACGAGGGATATTTAGCGACGGTAAATCCGTCGCTAATTATTTTAGCGACGGATTTTTGGTTTTTAGCGACGGATTACCCCGTCGCTAAAACCCTCACCACAAGAAAATATGTATTTTACGACGGAGTTTTAGCGACGGAAGGTATTCCGTCGCTAAACATGTCTTTAAGCGACGGAATATACCGTCGTTAAAACTCCGTTGCAAAATACTATTACCGAAGGAAGACACCGTCGGTAAAAGTATTTTGCAACGGAGTTTTAACGACGGACTTTTAGCGACGGAAATTCCGTCGCTAAATATTTTTTATAAAATTAGTAATTTTGAGTTTTTTTTAAAATTATTTAAACGACCGAATAAAACCGTCGCTAAAAATTCTGTCGCAAAAGTCTTTATAATAAGACATTCACCGACGGAGTTTTAGCGACGGTCTTATTCCGTCCCTAAAGATCCTCCATTTAAATTCAGATCTGGTTTCTTTCTCTCTCCCCGTTCTCTCTCTGAAATTCTGCTCCTACCCACCCACCGCCGTTCTCACCTCCGGCGACCCTTCTCTACAGCGACCCAGCTCCGGCGACACTCCCGTCCCCCACCCGACGCCGCGCCACCAAGCCTTGCACTCCGGTCGTGCCACAAAGCCTCCACTGTCGCCGCGCAAGGAAACCCACCACTGCTGCCGCACCACCAACGCCGGCGCCGTCGTACCCACCTCGAGATTTGTATGTCAATTGCCCTAAATTATCTGAATTTTTTGTTAATTTGTCTTCAATTTAGGTTACATGCCCTAAATTATCTGAATTATTTAGATTTGTATGTCAATTTAGGTTCAATTTTTTGTTAATTTGTCAATTGCCCTAAATTATCTGAATTATTTATGATAATTTAGGATTCAATTATTGAAGAACTTGAACTTGTTGTTAATATTTATCCCACGGAGACAATCCCATCTGCGGCAGAAATGAGAGAGCTCTTGGCATCCATGCAAAAAGGCAGCTGCTTGTGTAAATCTTGTAAAAGTAAACTTTTTGCAGACTGGAGTAATGTTAGTTTGCTGTAATCAGTTTCCCCAATCTTCCCCTTATTCAATTTATTGATATACCGTTTGTGGTTGCGTCAAGTTATATTCCTTCCGCGGCTCAGTATCTTCTTTTTGTTACAAAGCTTCACCTGTTCGTATGTTGATCTTCATTACTGATCATGAAGGAGACACGAGCCGCGACATGCATCTGGATATTGTTCTTTACGTTTCGGCTTTCAAATAGTCATAGACAACGTGATTTCAGCCGTTTGTGTTTTTGGGTTTATCTCGGTTCAAATAATCCAGGTTGGGACGCCAAGAGTAAGAGCGGGACTGAGAACAGACATAACAAAGATCCGACGCACACGGGGGGGTCGGTGCCACACGACATCGTCCGACACAAGAACGCGGTCGAGCACCCAGATCTGGAGGACGATGAGGTCATAGCTCTGACGTATAATCAGACGCACGTGCAGAAGAAGGACAAGGACAAGACGCACCAGGCGGGCGACTATATTTCAGATATTGCCCGGCGGATCGATGTGAGTCAATTTATTTAAGTTAATGTTTTTTCTTTCTATCCTCAATGTCTGTTTCATTAATTAATGCCCTAACATATCGTTAAACCACTATTTTTGCAGGCCTCGTATGAACAGCTAAGGGGGTCCGAGCAGTAGTCTGGACAGCCATCAGCGTCCACTAGTACGGCTGCGAGTACTGGGGGGTTGAAGCGATGGCTGGATACGCCGGAGGTCGTGAATCGGCCGAAAGGCCGCATACGCGGCCTGCCTAGCACGACTGCTCGTGCCGTGATAGGAGCGTCCTCACCCCCTGTTGCCCCTCCACAGACACCGGCTCCTCGGCCTCAGTTGGACGACGAGGAGATCCAGCGCATTGCTACAGTGATGTGCCGGATGATCAGGGAGCAGGGCACTGCTGGACAGGCCGCCCAGGCCCCGGATCAGCAGGATCCAGATCCGGGACTCGGGAACCCCTGATGAGCCCCTTCCCGTGCCCGTTCCTAGCTCCCCCCCCCCCCCGTGCCCGCCTTGTACTCTTCTCCCCTCTCCTAACCGGCTATATCCGGTTCCCGGCTTGTACATATATGAATTTTTTTTATTATAAATTTTTTTTATAATTGATTATATATATTTCTTTCTGTATTGATTATTGCGCGTTGTTGTTGAGATTTGAAAATTGTATTACAGGTTTGGGTAATTGAAAAATAAAAAAAAATTTCAAAAAAAAAATTGACTTTTGGCGACGGATTAATTCCGTCGCTAAAGTATTCCCACAATCAGTTATTTAGCGACGGAATATTCCGTCGCTAAATAAGTTTTTTAGCGACGGAATATTCCGTCTCAAAAATATAAATCAGTCTCTAAAGAATATAATTCGCGACGGAATATCCGTCGCTAATTAAAATCAATCCGTCGGTAAAAATGAATATTTAGCGACGGATTTAAAAATTCCGTCGCTAAACTATTAGTGACGGGCTTTTATACGAGGGATATTTAGCGACGGTGAATCCGTCGCTAATTCTTTTAGAGACGGATTTTTGGCTGTCGCTAAAACCCTGTTTTCTTGTAGTGCCTGTTTTCTTGTAGTGTCCTGAAATGTGGCGACTTTTGGACTTTACAACCAATCCAAAAATAAGGTATCCTTTGAATATGGTACCCATTTGATTCTCAAGAGAAATATCTCACAAGGCTTCATGGGGTTTATTCATTCCTATTATAAAAAGAAATATTTGAAGCATTCTGAACGAGGAGAAGTTTCATTGCATCCATCACAAAAATCTCTATGCTGTGGTGGATCCACTCTAATAGCCAGTAAGAATATTCATGCAGGTGATTGGTTATAACAAGTGTTGCTCGGAACAGTAAGAGTGAGAATTTCTTGCAAATGAGTATATGCCAAGATGAAAAGTATTTCTATGAACAGATTATACATTTTCGTCAAATATCTACAACTCCCTTGGTGTATGAACAACATTTTACTCGTGCTACCTTACCATTGGTTAATGTCCACTTGCATTGCATGTGCATATGCTGCAACCAATAAAAGTTGCAATGGGCCGTCCTCCCACTAAATCTCGAATTTTTTTTTTCATTTGTCATCATCCAATTAGTGGAATTTTACTCTCACTTTAGATCTACACTGAACTTGATTCAGATCCAGTGTGTAGGCACCCCAAGTTTATGACTTGATTACACTCCAAAGAAGCCTATTCCTGGCAGTGTCCAAATTTCTCTATAATATCGAGATAGGCCATTCAACCACTATAAGTCATATTGTAAGCTGCTCATCTGCTAGGGGAACAACCACATTACATGATTAAGGACGACCGACAAAAATGATGCACCAAAAAGACCTTTGAGCTGTGCCGGAAGCTTTGCACAGATTTAACTACGGAGTAAATGGCCCTGCTCCACTTCCTGTAGTCTTTCCTTCTCTCTCTCTCTCTCTCTCTCTCTCTCTCTTCCGTAAGACTGATCTTTAGTCCTACAACAATCTTAGTTGCATGAAGCAGCATGTACAGCAAGACTGATAGATTGGGATGGTCTCTAATAGATATTGACGTTTAAAACATCACATTACGTGTTAGTTATTTCTTTGCCTTCTGTTTACTTCAGTTGAAACCTCAAATTTCTTTCTCGTCTTAGTTTGTTAAGCTTTGTGACTTAAAGCTGATGTTTAACGACTCCAAGTATAATCAGTGTCATATGGCTTTATTGACACGTTGTGGCACGACAGAGACACCACCGTGTCGGCAGGACGTGCCTAGATCACTGGATGAGGACCTTCAGAGATCAACTTGGCGGCAGAAAGAGAAGATCCCAGGCTGATTAGCGCTAGTCTTGACCCTTGGAAGAGGAAGGATTTTATTGAGCTTCTCAAAGAATACAGAGATGCCTTTGCGTGGACTTACAAAGAAATGCCTGTCTTGACCCCGTCCTTGTGAACACATCTGCTGAACAGCATCGCTGGGACTGTGCCTGGCAAAAACCCACCTCAGTCATTCAGCCTGAACTGTAGGTCCAACCCAAACAAGAGATAGAATGACTTCTTAAGGCAGATTTCATTGAGCAGATTCAACATTTGATCTCTTCTCTGTCTCCCTTATATTTTGAGAAGAACTCCATCTTAGCTTGAATGGCACCCACAAACCTCCTAACAGAGGAGTGAAGTAAAACCATGGCCCTAGGACATGGTTACTGCAGCTAAGGCAAGAGTTGAAGACAACTTTAAGACACAATATCTTACTATCACAAAACCGATGCTGCATGTGGTAGGGTAGCAATCGAAACTGTTAATCACCTTCTTACTAGTTTTCCTTTAGCTCAGGAAATTTGGTCCTTTCTTTATCATTATGTGGCATTCATGAGTTATGAGAACAAGGTTAGACGACATGTTTTCCTGTTAGACCCGAGGGTGTCTTAGGCTCAAGAAGCAAGCACTAAGGTATAGTTGTGGATACATGTATACATGATTTTCCAAGAAAAGACAAAACAGATGCGACGGGGATACGTCGAGTAGTATAGACACAAACACATGTATGTGCATAATTGATACACACACATGCATATCACATGCATGTCTCCATATATTATGGATTTGAAAACGGAAAGATGTATCAATTGAATCATAAGAAGTGCATGAAACAACTAAACATCAACATGCCACCAGATCCCGCTACGGCGGAGATATCTATTATTGATTATAAAAAGTGCATAAAGAGATTAACATTAAAGTCCGACAAGTAAACAGCGTCTGTTTGCAGCTTTGCTGGTGGCTGCTTCTTCTTATTTTCTCCTTCCCTGTCTGAGCCCCTGCAATTTTTCTGTTGCTTGTTTTTTTGTTATACAAAGTAAAGTTTGGTCAAGAGAAACTCTTTCGAAAGTTTATTAATCTTCGAAATGCAGCCAAGCCGCACCTAGTCGCTCACGAATTTCATTCAATAGATCAAAAGAAATAGATGATTTTGACACACACATCAAGCACCCAGCCGAACCTGCACCCTGGTATTTTGGCCAAATGGAAGCGCCCATGCTTCTTAGGTCTTCAAAAATCTTTGCTCAATTGCTGGAATATGGTTCCTTCCTATCTTGTTTGGTGCATTTTGCTGGCAAGAAGTTATTGTTGCTTGGATTTTCTTCCTCTGGGTAGAGAACTTTGTGCTTTTGGTCTTCGGGTTCATAGATGGTGTCTTTGCACTCGCTAGTAAACTTCATTGATGATTTTGTTTTATTTCGTTTAAGTTGGGGGTTTTTTGGTCAATTTTTGTATGCATCCTGTCTACACGGGTTCACTTCCGGAGGCTTTCAAATATATGAACTCTTGCAGCAGGGATGCATCCATGGCATCCCCTACAGATTGTCCATGTGACCGTCAATTAGTCCTGAATATGACGATGCCCGTCTGAGCTAGGAGGCTATTGAGTAAGAGCTATTCACCTTCCTTCCATAAATTCGTTCTTCAGTCCGTGTACCGTCGATGCTCTTTTTCCTTTTGCGTGTGCTTATTGGTGCCAGGGGATGTATACTCGATGTTAATGCGTGAAGACAAATATCGGACAGCCCCATGAACTAACAGATATATGTAATCTTGTGGCTATAAAGGGCATTCAAAAACCATGGACTATATTGGAAATTTCCTGGAGAAATTGAGTTGCTAGGATTCATTGCCATACACTGGCATAAACGCAGAAGATATAGAAATAAGGTTACAAATAATGGGCACTGGAGTCTGAATTAATTAGTATTGATATCACTTCTTTGTATGGCAAAACTCACGTTAGGCATATGCCTTAGTGACCTTTACCCTTTTATTATTAATTAACATAACAAAGATGCATGGCAGCCAACAAATGCTGTATCACAAACATTTATTGTTGCCTACCAAATCTATAATTGCTGCAAAACTTGATGAATTGTTATTTTTGTATGATGAAAAAATAGGAAAGTATTAAGCAATTACTACAAAGACCCAAGAGAAAATAGTTATAACAACAGAGTCTATTTTTTAAGTTTGAACAAATAGCAACTCACTGGAAGTTAGAAGTACAAGGCTCGTATACCTACATTACTTATTCATTTATTGTTTAATTGAAGCAACAGAACTATGAATTATGGGTCCTCTTTATCCAATTTATTTGTGATTTAAAGGGACTAAGCTTCCTTTCACTACGGGATATTTTTTAGGCCTCGTTTGAAAGCCAAAATAAGGGGTCTTTCAATTCATATATGCATACATCCATCATGTTTATACATCTAGTAGGTGGATAATTTTATATGATTATCACTAGTCAAAACGGGAGAGCGTGAACACTAATATCTCCTGTTGACTTGCCATGATTGATTTTATCGACCGAATAAAGTCTCATCGATTACTTGCGAATGGGTGAAGTACTCCGTTGTAATCATAGTCCCTTTGTCATATTCGTACAACGCAAAAACAATTAGTATGAACTCGAGAAGTAAATCCTTGGTCTGTCTCAACCATGTGTATATTATAATTAAGCGATAAACCTTTATTGGCTTAATATTTCCTTTCTTGACTTCAATTGATAAGTGCAAAAAGAGTAAGAATCTAACAGTGTCAAATGGTTAGAAGTCCTATATTCTTGATGTATAATTTAATACTCAAAAGTACTTTGGATTTCACTCAAGAGTCCGATGCCTCCTAATATAAATAGAGTGATACAATACCTCATCGTTCAGTTGCAGCCACTCAATGACTTATGGTGATTCCAGAAAAATTTTGGGGGTGGGGGTGTGGAGTCGTTTAGCAACTATGCTTTATCTCCTATTAGTAAATGAAGTTGAAGAATAGAGAAAATGCAAAATAATTAACTGTGACATCTGGATTTGATAAGTGAAATTGTACATATATGATAGATCAGCATTAAGAATCATGAATTTGATTGATGGTGCTAAGGAAAAGAAAGCCATGCGAAGTTCATCGAACCCTCTTAATATTTACCTTATATGGCTAACACGTATATAGAAATTCCCTTCCATCAACTCTTTTGAGAATATTTTAATACTATCAGTCAAACTAGTGCTTACTAACTTTTTTTTTGTAAAGCAAAACTCGTTGGATATTAATTACTACGCATATATGTGTAGATTACTTCTCTCTCTGCGCTCTCTCTGATAGATTATACTTGCATTATGTCCTTTTTTTGGAAAGTACTGGAATGGCATCCTTTTTATATTTCAGTATAATCATGAGGAATGAATTTATTTAGACCATTAGGTTTCTTGGTGTATACTACCATACATCTGATTGTTAGAGAAAGCAACGATTTTGGGTCAGAAAACTTCTCCTTTTGGAGTAAGAGATGGATTTTGGGCAAGGAGGGAATGGGTCAAGCGATGACCATGAAGAAACTTCTTATTCTCAAAAGTCAAAAAAACAGTATCATAGGCACTCCGCTCAACAGATTCAACATCCGGAAGCGTATGTGTTTACTAGCTATAACCTCAGTGCAAGTTTATCTTTTTTTCCTGGTTTGCTTAGGTGTCAAATTCGGTTTTATGGAACATTTTGTTTTCATGGCTAGAGCCAACTTCTATTTCATAAATATAATGTACTAATGGTTTTCACTGCCAGTTTGGACCCTAGAAAATGTTTTGTATGAACTTTTGCCTTCTTCTGTAGATAGTATCATGTTCTTAGTTCTCACGTGTCATTATGGCTACATATTTCTGTAGGTATTTGGTAATGGAATTCGTGGAGTTGTTGTATATGTTTGGTTTATTAAGTTGACCCAAGTTCTCTTTCAATCCCCTTCCTGCTTTGGTTACATAACTCTTCTTGATTCTGTTTTGTTTGTATGTGATGCTTTTTTTGTTCTTCGTTTATTCTTCTCCCACTCCTCCCCCTCTCTTGATGGTTGATTGAATTGAAGGTTTTTCAAGGTCCAGATGAGAACCAACGACGTCAACTGAGTAGGGATTTGGGGCTCGACCCAAAGCAGATCAAGTTTTGGTTTCAAAACAAAAGGACCCAAACAAAGGTGCTCAAACGTTCGCACTAGTCTGTGATTTTGTTTTCTGGAAGATGTGTTAGTTTTCATGTACTATTACTGCTTCAGTGAATGTGATTCATCTTAAGTTGGTATCATTCAGGCTCAGAACGAGCGAGCCGATAACAATTCTCTTCGGGCAGAGAATGAAAGGATACACTGTGAGAATCTTGCACTTGGGGAGGCCCTCAAGAATGTGGTATGCCGTGCCTGTGGTGGTCCACCCCTGGGTGAGGAAGAGCGACTACGCACTCTACAAAGACTGAGAATCGAAAATGCCCAGTTGAAAGAAGAGTTAACCTTCATGTTTGTAAACTTATCACGGTTGTGCAAATTTTCATTCTTAATTGGTATGCAAATATTCTCTCATGATAATAACTTTTTACGTCTGCAGCAAGAAAGATTATCCAACATGCTTGTAAGTAACTGGGAAATCAATTGCACAACTTCTATCGCTGTCCCCTTCTCTAGGATATTCAGTGGATCTACCGCAGAGAATATCCTCAGTCAAGGGATTGGAGGACCTTTCCTTGATCCTGACCTTGTGCTAAAAACCTCTAAGAATCCTATGCTGCCATACCGATTGAATGGTAGGCAAGAAATGGAGAAATCGCAAGCCATTGAGATTGCAGCTCGTGCTATGGATGAGTTGATTGAACTTCTGCGGGTCTATGAGCCTATGTGGATCAAGCTCTCAACTGATGGGGATACACTCTCCATCGTGACAGCTATTACAATCTTTACCCGAAGACTAGTAACTTGAAGAGCTCCGGTGCTCGTATCGAATCATTAAAAGATTCTGGTGTTATGGCGATCGCTGGACTATAGTTGGTCGAGATGTTTCTGGATTCGGTTTAACTCTGATAACTGTCCTATTTTACAGTCCCATGCCTTATACTTCTTTGATCTAATAAATGCGCAAGTTGTCTTGTATGAATGATTGTATGTAATTTCATGTGTACGTGTACATTGATGTGGGTTCTAGTCTTGCAGGATAAATGGGTTGATCTTTTTCCTACAATTGTTACAAAAGCAAGGACGATTGAAGTAATAGACACAGGACTGGGTGGTTCTTTACAACTGGTAGAGAGCATAATTTCCATCTTTTTCTCCTCTTACAAGGATTGGTGCAGAATGTTTTGCTAACTTGAAAGGCACGTTTATGTAGATGTACGCGCGAATGCATGTTCTGTCGCCTCTTGTGGCACCCCGTGAGTTATTCTTCCTTCGTTATTGCCAACAACTGGATCCAAACGTTTGGGTGCTGGCGGATGTATCATATGAGTGCTTAAGAGAGATCCACAGTAATCCTCCTTTGGAGGCGTCCTTCGGGGTGCATGATTCAAAACTTGCCTAACGGGAAATCAAAAGTGAGTGTTAAGTCAATAAATGCTCTTAAAGCTTAAACCGTTATAATAGGCCCTACAACATATAATATCTCGTAACACTCCCCCTCACCCGCTAGCCGTTTATTGCACATTGTGAGACAAAACCTAAGCCATTGCCATTGCCATTGCCTGCACAAACCAACATAGTGGCACATCAATGAGATATATATACAAAAAGGGGATTTATGCAAGTTCGGAAGAATCATGCCGGATATATCTTGCAAAGCAGTGAGCCTTGATGCCTCGTTAGGTTACCAATTGCTCTAAAAGCTTTAACCGGAACAACATTGTATATGCTTTAAAGGTGAGTTACTTCATACTATTAGATTTGTAGTTTTTGTCTATATGAGTCACTACCTCTGGCTTTCTAAAGAAATTCAAAACTTTTCCGTGTATCAGGTAAAAATAGTCCACCCCTTGTAACACAAGGCAGGGTTTGGTCAGTCAAGTTTCGTGCCCACCACGTAGTCTCTATAATCAGCCTTAGAAGCCACACTAGAGAGTGAATCAAACTAATGTATAGTTAGCTAAAAAGAGATTTGGTAAAAAGTATCCATATATGGCATGAGGTGTACTTGATATGTAGGGTAAATAAATAAGTCCTTGAGAAAGTTGGTTCTCCATCCAACAAACTTTTTATCTTTTAATTAATGTACGAAAATCGCTTTGTTATTTAATAAAGGCACTTCGATCCTTCGGACAACTTTGTTAATGACTTTCCAATGTTAGTCTGTACAGGCACTCAAAGTCAATTGTTCATGTTTATTACGTCAACAATAAATACGACATTCATGCACTTCCTTGATTCCAATTCCTAAAAGTTACAATGCCCTTTATATCAAGCTTATTCTTGATCAATTCTTACACTGGCTTCTTAATTTGGTAGGTTACGTGGGTGGAGCATGTTGAAGTGGACGACAGATCACCAATCCATCGTCTATATCGAGATTTAGTATGCAGTGGTCAAGCATACGGAGCCAAAAGATGGATTACTACTCTTCAGAGGATGTGTGAGAGATTTGCATACTCCTTAGGCTCAAGAGCTACACAGCCTAGTCATGAACTTGATGGGGTATCCAGAAACTATCAACTCGCTAAGTAAAGCCTGTACTGTATCTCTTTTCAATTGTTCGTTTTCTGAGCTCGTTAAATTATTTGTTGTCCAGTTGTAGATGTGCCTGAAGGTAGGAGAAACTTAATGAAGCTTTCCCACAGGATGGTCAGTAGTTTCTGCTCTATCTTAAGCATGTCCGAGAAGCTGGATTTCCCGAATTTCTCTGAAATGAGCAACAGTGGGGTGAGAATCTCTGTTCGCACGAGCACCGAACCAAGCCAACCCCATGGTGTGATTGTGAGTGCTGCTAGCTACCTCTCTCTGGCTTCCTCTATCATGCGATTCTGTCTTCATTTTCTTCAGAGATGAGAAAACGCGAGCTCAGGTCAGTAGAGTTGGGCAATTTCCAGTTAGTATTTGTTTATACTGTTTACGGTAGCATTCAAAATAATGGTGGTACTAACTGCTAAGATTTCTTTGCGATTTTAACAGTGGGACGTACTCTCTAGTGGAAATCCAGTGAATGAGATTGCACATGTCACAACCGGATCCCATCCAGGAAATTGCATATCCATTATGCAGGTAACTCGTTTTTTAGCTTCTTTATAGCTCGCTTCCTTGGCCTTTGACAATTAGAAGTTAAGTCATGTGCTCATCAGTCCAATATGTAGTGCTGAAGCTATTATTCTCGTTCAGTTCGAGCTGCATATATTTTAGTTACTCATCGCCGCTTGCCTACTTTCTCATAACAACGCCATATTATTTTATAGGGTTATGACAAAACTGTCTCCTGTAATTTACAGATTTTTGCAGGTCTCTCCCTGTATTTGTAACTTTTGCAATAATGTCCATTGTAATCAACAAAAGCATAGCAAAAAGCTGCAAAACCTAACGTCCTTTCATTTTCAGCGTTAAGTTTGCACGTGCTCTTTTCTCAGGGGCAAATTGGTTCAATCAACACTGCCCTTGCCAACCACTGTCGACCATCAATTGAAATCATTTTACCACCAACTGAAACCACTTTACCACCCCCCCCCCCCTGCGATTGACCATTGCTGGGACCCCACTGCCCATACTAGACCTGGCAAACTGATATACCCGGCCGGGTCCGGGTAAAAACGGTTCGGGTATATTTTACCCGGTTTTCCCGGGCAGTGTTTTTCTGGACCTGTATCTTACCCAGGCGGGTAGGGTATTACCCGCTGGTAATGCCCAAATTTCTGATTAATTTTTTTTAATAAACATAATTAATTACCTCATTTTTCTAGTTACTACTTAGACATATTCTCTTTTTTTTGTTTCTTTTTGGTCACACATTTCATGTTTTTGGTTGTAAAAATGGTTTTCAATTTAGCAAAAACTAAAAATTTTGTCAAATATAACTTTACTCTCCTACCTAGTTACTTACTACTAAATACTTAGTAGCATATTAATTGTTAAATACCGTAAAAACAATTGCAATCATCTAGCCGCCCTATGCCCCACCCACTATCCAAAATAAAATAAGTAAACTTTAACACAAATACGTCATCACATACATAAATTCATTCAAATTAAAGTCTTCGATTCTTTGAACGCCAATTAAAACTTCAAGTCTTTAAATCTCCATTGAGCTTCTTTGCATCCAGCAAACCATCCATTTTCACATTGATAGGCAAAGGTACGATTAGTTCACTGTCCCCCGAATCTTTACCTATATTTAAGCAAATATGATTAAACTAAATCCGGAAACACGTAAATAAACTTCATAATGATAATGCTTTGAAAGTAATGACTTACTTTGAATTGCATAACCATACAATCAATTACGTCCGCAAACTAAAGCTTGAGCATTATCTGGGGTAAGTGAACTCCGAACTTTTGAAAGAACTTTTGCTCCAATGTCACGTGCCATATTAGAAAGAGAGTATACCTAGACCGATTATCTCTCCAATACTCCAACACATCCAAATATGCATATTCCAAGCGATCATACGCCGGCTCCTCCAAATTAAGATCCAAATCCGACTTCGTGGCCTCGAGTCTTTGCCTTTTAAAGCACTCCTACATTCTTTTAACGAGAAATGTATTAAACAAAACAATTAAACAAGTAAACAAGAAACTTACATAAACATAAAAAGGAAATAACTTACTTCGGCCTCATCTTCTTCCACAGAAATGACACTTGTACCAACTAAAGTTTTTATCTTTTGGAACAACGGAATTTTGAACAACATATTCTTCATAGAGCTTCTCGATCTTCTTTTTGAGTTCTTTTCCCATCTCTTCCCCTTTACCAGCATCAATCTTTTCATATCAATATTCCACGTATCTCAACTTGTAGCGAGGATCAAGCACTATTGCTATAGCTAGTATAGTAGTATAAGACTCCCAATACTTTAAAAACTTAGGATACATTTCTATAGCCATGCTTCTCAAAACGAGATCCTCACTTTTCATCTCTTCCATTATAAGCAACTGAATTCTCCACACCGAATTAAAGTACAGATTTGACGTTGGGTACTCGGTCTTGGACACAAGATTGGTCATCACAGCAAATGGGGCCAAAAATTTTGTAATGTTAGCCCCCTTATCCCATTCTTCACTGGTAGGACAATACTTGTAGCTTGGTTTAATAAGGAAAATAGTTCACAAATGCTGACCGAAATTTAGGTGCACACTCTAGCATAAAGAAGGTAGAGTTCTAACGAGTGGGAACATCCATGGGTAAACCCATGGAAGTTGCCTCACCAATTTGCTCAGAACATTGGAAAAACTTTATCATCTTGCTCTTAGATTCTTTCACATGCTTGATACTCCCCCTAATCCTGTAAATAGCCTCATTAGCAACTTTAAACCCGTCTTGAACAATGAGGTTCAAGATATGAACCGAACATGGTATGTGAAAATAATCCCCATTACTCACCAAGACTTTGTTAAAAAGCAGTCTAGTCTTCAAATGTTCTTACACGTTATCACAACTAGGGGAATTATCAAAAGTGATTGAAAACACTTTTCTCTCAATTCCCCAATCCTTCATGACAAGGATTTACTAGAATGTGGCGGAGTAAAATGAGAAAAACTAAGAATCCTACTGTGTAATTTTTAATTTTCATCAACAAAGTGAGCAGTCAAGCAAAGATATCCCTCGTATCTAATAAGTCTACACATACGCCGTAAGAGATAGTTTACTACTAATTCTATCTAAAGCAAGCTAAGTATGTCTTTCTGACTCAACGAGAGTTTCAAATAATTAGCTTTTGCAGTTTTACAAGTATAATGCTTAACCTCCGCATTCAAATAAATATGAATGTCCCTAAGACCCTCATGTTCAACAACCAAGAAACGCTACAAGAAAAAAGGCTTTTAGCGACAGAAAAATTCGTCACTAAAAGTTTTAGCGACGGATATTCCGTCGCTAAAAGTCCCTCGTATAAAAGTCCGTTACTAAAAGTTTGGCGATGAAATTTTCAAATCCGTCATCTAATATTGCACTTTTGTGAGGGATTTATTTATTAATTAGCAACGGAATATCCGTCGCTAATTATATTTTACGTATTTTTTTTTCTACTTTGTGAATTTAGCGACAGAATAATTTTTTTAGCGACGGAATGTTCCGTCGCTAAATAAGAGTTTTGGCGACGGAATATTCCATCGCTAAAAAGTTAATAGAAGAAACACTTTTAATTTGGCGAAGGAATTAATCCGTTGCCAAAAGTCCAATTTTTTTTTAATTTTTCTATTACCCAGACCTGTAATAAAAATTTTAATTTTCAACAACGCACAATAATCAATACACAATTCTCAACAACGCACAATAATCAATACACAATTCTCAACAACACACAATAATCAATACACAAAGAAATATATACAATCAATTATAAAAAAATATTTATTATAAAAAATAGTCATGATATACAAGCCGGGCGAGGGGGGGACAAGCTGGAACCGGGTGAGGGGAGGGGGGACAAGCTGGGACCGGGCACGAGAAGGGGCTCATCAGGGGTTGCCGAGTCCCGGATCTGGATCCTGCTAATCCGGGGCCGGCTCGGCATGTCCATCAGTGGTACCCTGCTGATCTTGCTCCTTGATCAGCCTCAATACCATCGTAGCAATGCGCTGGATCTCCTCCTCGTCCAACGAATACCGAGGAGCCGGTGTCTGTGCAGGGGCAGCGGGGGGTGAGGACGCTCCTATCACGGCATGATCAGTCGTGCTAGGCAGGCCGCGTATGCGGCCTTTCGGCCGATTGACGACCTCCAGCATATCCAGTCATCACTTCAACGCCCCAGTACTCGCACCTGTACTAGTGGACGCTGATGGCTGTCCGGACTCCCTAAGCTATTCATACGAGACCTGCAAAAATAGTGATTTAAAGATATGTTAGGGCATTAATTAACGTAACAGACATTGAGGATAGTAAGAAAAAATCAACAACTTAATTAAACACATCGACTTACATCGATCCGCCGGGAAATATCCGAAACATAGTCGCCGACCCGGCGCGCCTCGTCCTTGTCCTTCTTCCACACGTGTGTCGAATTATATGTCAGAGCTACGACCTCATCCTCCTCCAGATCCGGGTTCTCGACCGCATTCATGTGTCGGACGATGTCGTGTGGCACCGACCCCCCCGTGTGCGTCAGATCTCTGTTCTGTCTGTTCTCGGCCCCCTTCTTACTCTTGGTGTCCCAGCCTGGATCCGCAGCCCACCGATCTATCATATCCCCCCATACAGTCAGAGATATCCAATGTGGGAGATATGTCTTCATCTCCGACATCGGGGCACCATCGGGTAGCATCTTCTTCGCCCGGTCCCGTGCGTCGTGGAGCCATCGGCGGTAATTCTTGGCGATGTAAGAAAAGAAGGCCTGCTGCCCCAGTGCCTGCTGATCAGCCGAGTCAAACGTGAACCCCTCCTGCAAGGCATTCAATAACACAAATTAATTTAGAAAACAAACTCTAATTAAACAAATACTATTGCAGAAAAAAATACTTCAACATACCAGCCACTCCTGCCATAGGGACTCCCTCGTAACGGCATCCCAGTCCTTCCAGTACAGGCATGGCTCGATGAATCGGCCATTCACAAGAACGCCGATCTTCGTCCTCGCCTGATTCTCCAGGATCCTGCCAAAGAAGTAAATAAATTAATTAATACAGTTCAAATATAAATTAACATCACAAATGTACAAAATAAGGCATGATGTGATTTTATTTTACTTACAGGCCCTCCTAGGTGAGCGTAACTCTCTATTTACGCTGGGGGTCAATGCGTACCCCGCATGTCGGGCCACGTCCTCGTCGAGATCCTACAAAACACAGACATTAATACAGTTCAAATATACTTCAAATCTAAATTAGCAAAAATGTACTAAATACCGTTATCAACTATACTTGAGGTAGAACCCATGGAAGAAGGAGAATCAACGCGTGTGTGGGATGAATCTGCGTCGGGCTGGGGCGACGGCTGGAGCTGGGGCCCCATCTGCTTTACGCGATCACTTTGTGCCTCGTCATCAGTGAGCAATGACGAGGTGGGACCCACCGGGGTGGAAGCAGCTCGACGTCCAGCCCGACCACGAATAGCTTGTATCCTATCCATATCTGACTTCGTATAGATAAATTGCAAAGACATTAACACGTTAAAAACAATAATTTGACAGAAATCATCATCGGCACTATATATATGAACGGAGGTGCAAAAACACATCAATATGAACCAAGTTCTAAAATGTTACTACATTTTTTTCGTGATGTTACAACATTACAAGTCAGTCATTTTTAGTTTGGGAATCATCATCGTCTTCCTCACTAGACTCGTCGTCCTCTTCATCCTCTTCATCTTCTAATTCATCCTCTTCATCAGTAGACTCAGTCACATCGTCTCCAACACTTTCTACGTCTTTCGCGTCATCATCTATGACTTCTTCTCCTACATGAAGTGTTGTTGGAAGAGGAAGATCGTCCTCCTCATTGTTGACCTCAACAGGTAACGAGACAGGCGGTTGGTCGGCTTGAAAGGAATCTACCTCACTGTCATATGTCAAGGGAAATTTCTTGGACTTAATAACTGTATACCAATGAGATTTGGGATTGGCGACGTCCTTTGCATAAAAGACTTGTGCAGCTTGACTAGCAAACACAAAGGGCTAGTTTGATACAAGTCTTGACTTGACATTGACATCTACAATCCCTTAAGAGCTAACACGGATTTCTCTACTGCATGTGACATCGAACCACGTACACTTGAACATTACCAGGCAATTTTGGGAACCCAGATATGTTAGCTCAACAATCTCATCTAACTCTCCGTAAAAGTCCATGCAATTCTCAGGTATCTCAATCCAATTGGGTTCCATCCTCCGTCAACAATCTCAATTCTCAAATCCTCAATGCAATAAAAATTAATAAAAATCACACATTCAATCCAATTGGGTCCCATCCTCCATCAACAATCTCAATATCCCAAATGTTCAATGCACAATTAACAATTTAAAATCATCAATTAACAACCCAAAATCATCAATTAATAATCTCAATTCTCAAATGCACATCTAACATCCTAAAATCATCGATTAACAACCTAAAATCATCAATCAATAATCATAATTCTCAAATGCATAATTAATAACCTAAAATTATCAAATAAATAATCAATGTTCAAATGGAAGAAAAATTGTTCAAAATGCACATATCTGATGCGCTTGAATTATTTTAGCAGTTGTGAGAGGAGTATGGGATGAGAAGGAGATTGATTTAAGATAGCCTTTTCAAATTTTATCACTAGGAAGAATTCATTAGTCTATAGTAAAGCACATACCCTGATAGCTCGAACAAAATTTCTTATTTGGTCTCTTAATTTCTAAGGCCTCTCCTCATTCTATACAAGAATTGCCTTGCACATAGTACAACCACACAACCCACATGCATAACCACACAAGCACACAGTACAGATACTTACACACTGTCTTGCACTCGCCCACACATAATCACAAGCATACTCACTAGTTTTCACCCATTTTACACACACATACACTACGTCACACACAACTCACCACACAAAGAACCAACTCACACAGCCCAACAATGCTACACCCCTCACGCAGCCATGCCCCCTTTGAAACACAACTCACACACCACTCAAAATGCTCAACAAGTACACACATAGAAACACCAACATATAGGCTGCCTATGGCAGCCTCTCTCCCTCCAAACCCAATATCCTCACAGCCATTTTTCTCTGTAAACCCTGCAGCCCCTTCCCACTAACACACAACAAGTTACACACACACACACACTGCCCCTAACACAGCTACTACCACATGCACACACATAAAAACACCACTGATTGTTCTCAAACTAGTAGTCGCTCCATCATAGATGCCCTTAATCACACAACATGCTTTGTGCATTATAATTTGTACTCTCTCGAGTCTCAGATGCCCTTAATAAAAAATTAGTTCTTGTTTCTTTTTGATTTGATGGGTTGAGGGACTGGTTTAGAGGTGAAAACATATATAGTTCTCAGAAAGAAAGACAAGGAATATAAACTGAGATATAGACATTACCAACACCACTATAAGCAGATATAGGTATAATCAGATATACACATTACTAGTTCAAAGGTGCAAACATGTATTGTTAATCAGATACTAAGATAACTCCTCCATTCTTAGGGCTTAGAGCACTGTTCAAATCTAGATTTGATAAGTACATTCATAGTCAGTAGTGTATCGATTAAATACAAGAAATGTGATGAAGTGAGAAGTGAGAAGCTTACCTGAATATGAATAATCCGACGGAATTCAGGCAACCGGTAGCCGCAGGTGGTGGACGGAATAGCCGCAGGTAGGGGCAGTGGAACAACTCACGAGTGGGGCGGCGTAGGGGGGAGGACGGGGGTCTCGCCGGAGGTGGGTTGCCGTAGGTCGCCGTAAAGGGTGGTCGCGGAGGTGAGAATGCTGGTGGGTGGGTGAGAGAGAGAGAGAGAGAGAGAAAGAAACGGGGAGAGAGAAAGAAAAGCAGATCTGTGTGTTTTAAGGGATGACTTTTACCGACGGAATTCCTGTCGCTAAAAGTTCATCAGTAAAAGCCTTTTTACCAACAGAATATTTAGCGACGGTATAATTCCGTCGCTTAATTTTTTTAAAAAAACCCTCAAAAATTAAAATTTTCCTAAAAACTTTTTAGCAACGGTTGTTCCGTCGTTAAAAGTCCGTCGTCAAATACCTTTAGCGACGAATCATGCCGTGGGAAAATTTTTTTAACGACGGACTATTACAGAGAGTTTATTCCGTCGCTTAAATGACGTTTAGCGACGGAATTACTTCCGTCACTAAAAGTCTGGTGCAACAAATGTATTTTCTTGTAGTGAAAGGATAGTTATGCTTCATTATCCCAATAGCCATTTTTTCACGATAAGCATCTTGAGAAATCTTTTTGGACCTCAATTTCACAGAATAATCTAACTATATTTGTTTTATGTCCATAAATTCTTTCTTGTACACACTACAGACCTCAAGATGTTTATGTATATTTGAAGTCCCATGTGTACTCTTGCATGGCTTTCCATCAGGAGTGGTCCCCATGGCAAAGTTTTTCTCTTTACACCACTTACACACGGCCTATGTTTACTATTTTCCTTCAAAATATCAAATTTCTCCCAAATTTCACTTCTACTAGACTTTTCAACAATACTAATGTCATTAGCAACTTCATCAAGATTAGTGCAAACCTAAGGAGATTCCTCTTCAACATCAACAACCTTAACATTCTCTCAACGCGTGGATTCTTTTTTACAAATTCCATCGATCCTAAGTGGCCTTGAAGTGTGAAAAGGATGACTAGTTGAGACGCTAAGTGGCCTTGATCGACTGAGGGGGTTGCCAGAGTGACGATACGGTCGCCGATGGATCTCGCCTCTCGAGTGAGATGGGTTGCGGCGGCAGATCGGTTGGGGCGGCATGAGAGTGGAGAGAGGTGGAAAATGAAGGGTTAGGGGACTTAGGGCATAATTTTTTTATATATATACTCTGGAAAACAGGTAACCCGTCACCCGACCCAGGTTGACTCGAAAATTATTGTTCGATTCGGCTATAGGTCTATTTTCAACGAGTAGCATATATATGTACCCATATCTGGAGTTGTTGAATGGGTACGGGTCGATCCACGGATACAGGCAGAAAATTGCCTAGTTTAGCCCACACCAAGCGCCTATCGCCACAACTGTTGCAACCCCACCACTACCCACTACCTCACAATCCGCATACCGCCACAACCCACAAATCCACACCGCCTCTTCCCTGCACAACTCACCACCACCACCAACCACGTCACAACCCACATACGGCTACTTCCCAACACGACCTATCACCACCTGATGAATCAATGGTAGGCGGTCACTTATACAAAAATGATGGTGGTGGTCACAGGCAGTGGTCGGTAGTGGTGGTAGGGTTGGTTGTACCAATTTGCCTATGAGATAAGTGCATTAACAACTGGAAGCGAAGGGAAGTTACATTTTGGAGCTGTTTGCAACGGTTTTTGTTAATTACAAGGGATATTATTGCAAAAGTTGCAAATACAAGGAGACATCTGCCAAAACGTGTAAATTACAGGGGGCAGTTTTGTTAATAATCTTATTATATATTTAGTATGGATGTTAAACTGCAAATGGTATCCTAATAAAAATTCTGCTACAGTAGCACATTGGCATCGGTCTATCGTAGTCCCCATGGCACCGCTAGATAAGAGGTTCGAATCTAAATCATGACAGTAGCGGAAGTAGACACCAAAAGGAAATTCCAAGGATCAAAGGCACTCGGGCTCCTATGCCTCATACCCGAACTAGCCAGCAGCTGACGGAGTAGCCTTCGGACTTGACTTGCCCGTAGGTCAGAGCAAGACCCTTTCTCGCTTTACTATTCAAGTACGTCAGAGTTGATACCTCGTGTATCATGAGAGGATTAAATTTCGGGTAGGTGCATTTAAGTAGATTAGGTACCAAAATGGATTTTACCGAAACGAGATTTGAGTGACACTTTAGGCCACAATAGCTTGTATAACCTATCAATGACGACGTACCACTGAGGCAAGCAACTTGTCAAAACGATGACACGCAAAGAAAGTCATTTAGTGACCTCAATTTAAGAGCAACAAGATGGCTCCGATCCTAGAAAAAATGCAGATGGGCCTCATTTTTGGCATATCTTTTCTGTCGTTTACTCAATTGCTGCTTCAGCCTTCCTGCCTTTATCATTCTACTGAATTAAATCCTTCAAATGACCTTATTGAAATTCCATGAAGCAGCCGTTCAGTCCTAATGGGGACAGCTTGTTGATTCTCCAAGAGAGCTGCATTGACCCTTCAGTGGCACTAATTGTCTATGCCCCTGTAGACCTACACTCCGTTACATCAGCTATAAATGGTCAGGACATGGCAAAAATACCCTTACTACCATCAGGGTTTATAATATCTGATGATGGCCACCCACCAGACAATTATAGAGCTTCAACAAGCAGTGGTACCACCAGGCCCTCCGGTTCACTAGTCACAGTGGCTTTATGCAGCAATGGCTCTTCACAGCAGTTGACCATGGAGTCGGTGGCGGCTGTGCATAATCTTATAAGCTCTGCAGTTCAGAACATAAAGGCAGCTTTGAATTGCCCTGATCTAAGTTGACCTGGCCAGGGTGGTTGTGCTGCTGCTATTTCGTATCTTCATTTTTCTTTTTCATATGTTTAAACACAGCTGCTTGAAATGCTTCAAGAGAATGACCCTTCTCAGTTTTCGTCTTTAAAAGACAAGTTCTATCATGGGTTGCACCATGCTTTCTTCTTTATAATATGTGGTCATTTCGATGCTGTCATTTTTTTGGCACCATCCTTTATAATGAATTTACAATTTACTTTGTTGCTGGTTTGTTGCTCTGGGAAGTGGGAACAGCAAATCCATGGCTTGGTCTTACGTAAGTTTTCAGGCGAGCCTCATAAACTGCAACTGATATTCCAAAGCCAATCTGCTTCATCTTTTACGGATGCCTTTGGTCATTCACCTAATGTCACTGCCATAGATTCCTTGCCATGTCTGTAATAAGTTGTTAGTCGGAAGGCTGAACACAATACCGGTGGAGACGACCAATTGGGCTCGCCATCCTAGAAAACTGGAACGGAAACTAGCCCGGTGTAGACATTTTTGCACTCGGTCGCATGTTCAATGGGGGGAAGCGAACTGGGAAATTGGCATCTGTTTATTGCCAGCTTCCAGTTTTGATATGATTCTTACTGGCTACGTGGAAGCATTCCCAGATTATTCGTCCCCTTCTCATCCGATACTAATACTAATGTATTGGGCTTTCTGAGGTAGTTATCAATAGTATGTTCCTTCCGTTTCTCCCTATGGATATATCATCGTGATAGAAAGGACCCTTTAAAGAGCCTCTGATACTCACTACCCCATCTCTCGACTTGGTTTTATAGGTAATTCACTACTGTATATGAACCCACCCATGAAAACATCTGGATCTTCTCGTAGTTTTTTCTGCTTCAAATTCTTGGACCTTTTCGTTTCAATCAAACCTCGACTATTCAACCAAAAAAGTAAAGAACATGGATTGCTTCGTATTTGTTCTAGTGAGTCAGTTTGAAGATAAACCGCTGAAGACGCCGGAAACGTTGCATAGTTCAATCGAGACCACTTTTTTAAACAATTTGTTTCAAGAAATTGTTCTATCTAAATTTTTACACTTTGAACTAGTTCGTCGTCAAAGTCAAGAATATTGCTAGTAACAAGGGAAATTTTGCGTGACGAGTTGTGAAGATCGTCTTAATCAGATATTCTCTCCATTCCATTCGGGTGATGGTTTGATTTTCATAATCTCATGTCCTATGAGGTGCTTTTAAAAAGTGTAATATAACCTTGTGGAAAAAGTCCTAGGGACTTTTGACCAGGAGAGTATCTCACTGGAAAATTCATTCAAAATTTTTCCGTTTCTGTTTACCTTTTGACTATTATGCATTTTATAATTTGGGGATGGGCATGGTACACAAACCAAACGGATTACAAGAATATGACCCGCTATTACTTAGTAAACTTTATCTCTACTGAAAATTCTCTTTTGACTTTTTACAAAATTCTCAATTTTAACCACTTCGGATTGAACTTAAATAGAAATTGTAGAATAATAATCGTTTCGCAAGTTAAGTAGCATACACAAGTTGAGCATAATTAATATTTTTTGTACTTAATTTATCCTAAAAACCGACAAAAAGTCAAAAAACAAAAAATTGAATGAAACAAACGTTAGAAGAATTCTATTATATACTTATATAATAAAGTGACACGTTTGCAGTGTGATATATTGGAGGGCCTCAGAGTGTGCTTGTTTGCATACCCCGTTATACTTATTCACTCTCCTCCATCGCTTAAAAATACACCGTAAGTTATTTCTTGAAATATGCATATTTCATCAACAAATAAAAATTTGTCCACAATCATCTTTTAATGACAAATGAGGACGTGAAAACATCTTTTAATGACAATGAGAACGTGAAAACATACAACTTCCCGAGTAGGCATGCTCAATAAATATTATGAACAAGATTGGAGATCCTATGCTTGGTTGATTACTGGTGGGCACCGCATACCAGTTGAAACTACTAGAATTGTTTCTTCTGCTTTTCCACGAACACAGCAGTTAGGTAAGTCAGCAATCTGTTATTCTGTTCTATTCCCCTTTTTTTTACCTCGCGTCCTGTACCTTCTGTATAATGAAGTTCTTCAATATTAACGATACAAGAAAAAATTACAACTCAACATGACTACTGCTTCAGATTGGGCCTTTGAAGTACAAAATTGTCTGTTTAATATCAGACTTGCGTAGTTACAACAACCAAAAGAGGTGAACTTTCAAGCGAACTCTCCACAGTACCTTCAAGAGAGGCAACGTCCTTAGATATCCTCGGGACCATGGATCTCCTGAACATCAGCGAAAAACGGTAAGCTTTAGTTTCATTAACCAGCAGGCATGTAAGAAACATCGCTAATTAACCAGTTTCAAAACCTACCTTGTTTTCAAGTACAGCACCATCAGGGATTTCCAATTTGACTCCAGGTTTTGCAGCAATAGTTACTTTACCCTGAAGAAACCATATCAGAAAGAGTCAGCAAAGCAACCGCTAGTTCACAACATTAGCAACCGCTGACCCAAAAACTCGAACCAACTTTTATTTGGTGCATGCAACAAAAACAAGGATAACAAAGCACAAAATATAACCCGAACACAGGAGTAGTTTTGCAAAGAGTAGCAATAATGTGCTCGGGTAGTGTTTAATACCTTAAGAGTGATGGCAGCTCCAAACCAGACATCACCAGTCACCTTCAAGCTATCAAGCTCAATAATACTAGGAATAGACTTGAAACGACTTAGGAAGTTGCCAACCTGAGAATATAATGACAACAGTCAGCCACATAGTGGAAAGCCACAAGTATCTATGAGTGCCTAACACCTACAAGGTAGAATTAAGGCTTGACCTTCTTAAATTCCGGTCCCAGTTCGATGGAAGGGTTGGCCGGGTTGGCCCTAGCTTTATTACGAACCACAAAACCGTCAGACACCGTGTAGAGATCGGACTGCAAAAATCAAAACGTAAATAATGTAAAAGTCCAGTTATACATGCACAGATTTGCCGTTTGCGGACCTTCGATCACAACGGGGAAAACTTAAACATGAAACCCATCTCAACTATGTATTCAGTTTCATAGAACATTTACCTGGACAAGAAGCAAATCTGAAGTTGCTTTTACGGGAAGGAATCGTGACCGAGGAACGTTGATCCCAATAGCATGATCAAAGAACTGGTCATTTATGATGGCCAAACCAATATAAATTCGTCCAAAATTAGAAATTAATTAGCCAAGCGTTGATCAAGTAACAGAACATCGAAAAGGAAAGACAAAATATATTCAAATATAGTAAGCTAGTTACAATAAATAACAAGGATGTGTGGTTATTTGTACCCTAATTGCTGCACCAGCTGCTGTTTCAAGCTGGAGAACTTTAACGCCATCAACTTCCTGAAAAGCAAATTATCATCAGATTTGTTCACTAAAGTTCACTTGATAACAGATCAGCTCAACACACAAAAAGGGTACCTTAGGGTTTGGAATGATCTCCATCTTGAGTGCATCTGCTTGCACAAGTCTTTTAATTGCATTCAAGTTCACCCACCTGCCATATAGTGAGTCAGTTTTTGTTCATTTGTAATCACCCACCACACGTTCTATACGTACAAGTGCACCACTTACAAGTTGTTGGTGTTGAATATTTTAAACTTCTCTATCGACTTGAATTCATTCACCTGCGTGAAACAAAGAGGTCACATCTGCCAGACTTGCAAAAAAACTAGTTGATATGACAATTGGTTACACTAGAGTACCCTTCAAGATTTACATTGTTGGGCCAATTCCATTACAGTTTAGTCAGAGAGAATATGGTGATAAACCTTATACATATATTGCATGCGCTCAAACATGCTCTCTATACAACATTACTCCAGTCGTCCATGTCCACCCTCCTCAAATCTCAAGAATTTTACAGGACTGAGTTCTCTCGTCTTACTTCCAAGTATCACATGCCAAATTTCCTTACCATCATGTAGCATTTTTCCCTTGTATGTAAAGTCTAAAACATGATCCAAATACTTTTAGAGAGGGAAAAAGAAGAACATAGTGCTAAAACCACCATAGGTAAAAAAAATTCTACTCCAAGTATGTGGTGGAAAAGCAGGAGAAAAGAGTAGAAACAGATCTCACATGTTCATCAGGAACTTGTGCAATTTCCAGGAGCTGCACCAAAAAAGGCAGGAATTATATCAGTAGATAAGCTTCACAAATTGATCTAAAGTTGATCAGTATACATATTATTCAGACAATATTGTTGAAACAAGAAGCAGAGAGCCATAATTCATAGCACAAACAACTACGGAGAGGGATCAAAATTGATGATTTCATTTCAAAGCTCGGCAAGTAATTCATGTATTACCAAAAGATGCTAAAGTAAGAAACAGTTCAATGAACAGGTGAAGCAGTGGTCGGCAATCACAAAATCATGTGTCCATGAGTATGTTTCTCTACCACAGAAGAAGATGAGTTTGATAATAATATTAAAAATGGGACAATCAACACATACCTGTACTTTTCCTTCATAAGAAATGAGAGTACCGCCTTTTACATCAGCCAATGTTTTGGGTGTCACCTGCAAAAGCAAGAGCTGTCGATGCTACAAAAAAAATTAAGAAAAAGGAGCATAATTTACTGTGGCTTTTCAGTACCTCCATGCAGTATTCATTCTTGTTTTGAATCAAGTGATTCAAGATTTCTGCAACACTGAATTAAGAAACGCAATATGCAACTGAGACTGATACTAATTACAGATCGTCACTACTAACATATATAAATCAACATAAGTAGTATTTTTTAAAGATTATTGCCTTAAAAAAACATTGCAAGGATACTTAAATCAACAACAGCTCCCAAGTTATCTGAATTGGCAATGAAAACATATTCCTTGCCCTGTGAACGGAGAAGAAAAGTCATTTAAAAAAACTTTGTAGTGGTATACCAAACCTATTTACTAGAAGTGCATTAAAGAAAGAGGCAAATGTCCAAACCTGTGACAACAAAGCATCAAGCTTGCCACTATTCATCAAGGATGGGAACACATCGCCATGGCCTGGAGGATACCTTCATGTGCAAACAGTATCTCAAGTCAAACTTAGAAAATAGGAAATGCGACAACGGAGAACCACTTAACAGCTATGCTTGCACTTCTATCTGGATTAGAGCAAAAGAAACAAGTAAACTAAAATTACAAAAGTGTCCCTCTTAAATAGAAAACTAACTTCATTAACATGGTGATGAAACTAAAGTCCAACAGGAACATACAATTAGACACTACTAGATATGTTTCGGACTTAGTTTCCAGAGTTATGTATCGTATTTGAACTTTTCTAGGTTAATCACAATATTACGTTGAAAGACATCGAATTGTGTTTGTCAAAACAATCACAAAATTCAAATGAATATGTACCAGCCATCCTTGCCAGCATTTCCTTTAGATGGCAGTGGCTGAAAATCTTCAGCAACCACGCGAGGGTACTGACTCTGTCAAATTCACATGGAAGAAGCCAAGAGTCACATTCACTGAGTGTCAAATATATCCCAACTGGATACTAGTCACGCGTGAGATTCACAAACCTGATTAAATGTATGAATCTCGATGTTGGAATTAGCATATTTTTGTACGATCTACATTTCACAAGCTCAACACGTCAGTACTCAGCAAACTCTGCATAGGACATGAAAAAGCTCTTTAAAGCAGGAAGAAGTAAATTTTGATATCATTCACCTTCTGCGTGTCTTCATCGGTGTTGAATGAGTTCAATAGAAGTAGGGGAACATTGCATCCGTACTTAGAATTAAGTGACTGTAAACCACGAAAGGAGTCGTCTAAAAGGAGAAGATGAAACATGAAAAAAAGCTACAAGAAATGTATGCACATATTAGTATACCTCAATCTGGATCACAATCAGGTCAAGGAATGTCAAACCATTACAAACTTCTATGACAGACCTGCATCAAGAAAAACAGAGAGGCTAAAGAGATACCATGGCAAGAGATTGAAAACTATATGAAGACTCGTAACTCATTCTGACACATTATCAAGGAATTAAAGCCTGATGATTACGTGTATATATCTAAGGAAAACTAATGCTCAACGAGGAAGAGAATTAGCCATGTCATTTACTCATAATCACAAAGCAACAATTATCCAAGATTCCACTATTGACGGAATGTGGAAGATATTGTGCTGATTAACCTTTGGCGGTCCAGGCAGAAACTCTTCAATCATCCTTTCTTCATATTAACTGAAATTGCAGTTTCCCAGCACCCGAAGCATATAAACAATAAGACAGAAAGCCTAGGACCATATGCTATATATTGGAAAGGTGCCATTCCCCGTCTATAGCAGGATTGAACATAAATAAAAGCTTGAATATATATTTCCTCCTCCCTCATAATAGGCCCCAACAAAAACTTGAGACAAAGCTCTAGAACCAAGATCTACTAGAACAACATATCTAATGCATAACTTAATGCCATGGTGATACATAAAGCAATATCTATAATGGCCAACGCCTTGTGGGTTGGGATTTAGAACAACAGCAGTGAAATAAAAGAAGTCTAGTAACATGTAGCTTGCCAATATAGTGGGCTCCAAAATTAAATCATCAAGTCCACTTGAGGCGCAACTAACAAAAAAGGACAGAACTGGTACAGCAGAAATCTAAAAATGAAGTCATCAATATCGCAAGGAGAGATGGAGTAAGTCAGAAAGCAGTTGAATGCATACTTTGGACCAGTACAACCCATCGTTGTCCCCAAGCCTCCGTTAAGCTTTAACACCACAAGTTTGTCCAAAAGCTTCTTGGCCTCCACAGGATCTACACCATGTTCAAATGATTTCATCTTCTAAGCAAAGAGTTCCATTCGACAAACAATGCACAAGTAATACCCAATTGAGTTGAAATTTGCAATAATCTGTGCAACTCAATTTTAATAATCAACTAAAAAGCCATATGATAACCTTCAGGAACCGGTGCTAAGGTATCGTAAGGCACAACCACCTCGTCAGTGGGAGTCTGGATCTTACTCCATTCGATGTGCTGTGCTTCGCCACTTCCGTACAAATATGCCACAGAAGAAAACGCATTAGTTTGTGACTATCTACTTTAATTGCTCGGTAATAAAATGCTTGAGAATCAAACTATAAACATACCCAGATCTTCAAAATACTCAAAACACAGATATAGCAACTCTAGAACCTCATTTTACGGCAACATTGGGGCCCCTAATACACTACTCATATCTACATCAACGTTCCACTTTTTCGCCACAACCAAACAGGTTAGTACTCTAGCAAATACTACTGGTTTTCACTGATGCACATGCATACCTGAGATAGCGAGAAACGAGGTCGATGAATCCAGATTTCTCGTTTTCACTGCAGATTAACAAGCCAAACATCAAGAAATTTAACCGGAGAATTCTTTCACATAATGTCTGCGTACCGTAAAAGACGAAGCAAAATCAACAGAAACCACACCTGATCTGGTTGAGACCGGCTACGGCGGAGCGCAGTTTCGCGAGCTTCTCGGCATCAGCAGGGCTGACAGTGGCAGTGGCCATGGATGGCTAATACAGAGAGATCAAATCTAGAGAGAGAGAGAGAGAGAGCAAGAAATGAGAGGCGATTTGAGATTTCGATCTAGAGAGAAGTGAAACGGAGGGGGGGTAATGTGGAAGGTGGAGGAGCGGAGGTGATAAATATTTGTACGTAGCGCATATATATATGTGCCTTAAAAAACTGAGATACGTGAGGTGTCTGTCTCACTCCTTTTCTTTTGTGTGTGTGTGTGTGTGAGAGAGAGAGAGAGAGAGAGAGAGTATGCCGGCGAATATAACTCTCGGCCCCGTTGAATGGTGGCGCGCCATTTCTACGCTATGCCATGTTTGGTTTGGCTCGCTAATTTACCGATTTTTAAGCCCGAACTTACAGTAATATTAGAATAATCTGACGGTCGTGGACGGTCGTTGACTTCACCACCCTGATCCAGAAAAACTTGAGACAAGCTCAAATGTTCTTAACTTTTAATCGTATCATAAACCGTCATGTATCTTAATTTATAAAGTCAATATGTTTATTTGTTGGATTGCAGTGATGCTAGTTTTGCACTAAGTCTGCCCAAGTATATTACAATTACTCGAATAGCTGCAAGTCCATGCTTATGGAAGATCAGTTTTAACATTTGGAAACGTAAGTGTACCGTGGAAGGTAAAAATAAGTCACAATACACGTCGGGCACGATACCACACGATACCACTCAAGTTAACGTATCAGGTTCACATGTTACCTCAAGTTAAAAATAAGCACAAGAGCACGCTTTTTGGAATCTCTCTTTAAAATAGACATTTTGATACAATTTCAATCTACTTCGTGCGCCAAAGATTCGCAATACATTTCATATTTTGAGAACAATGAAGTTATTAATCAAAAGGATTTGGCTTAGAGGTCTCTAAAGAATTTTAGTACATGCAAAAAAGAACAAAAAGATTAACTATTTCACTCCAAAGCTGAATCAGCCCACTCCAAAAAGAAAGAAGTCACCTCAAATGCCACTTTTCGAATCTTTAGTGACAATTTAGAACAGTCTAGTGCACAATAGAAGTTGGACTATTCATTCGCAAATGATAGGGGGCGGTGAAAGATGAAGGAATGAGAGTGGGAAAGAAAGTTGGAACAAGAGGAAAAGGAAATGAGATGAAGAGGCTTTAAGCTTTTGTGTTGGCTTTCAATTGGTTTAAGTTATTGACAAATTCAGCGAAACCAAGTACGCAACGCGACGGATTCTTTCAATGAAACTGATGACAAAGCGTACCAGATTCCAGAACGTGGAAGAATTTCAATGTGCTGTCAATTGATGGAGATTTCAGTGACGGGAATTCATTCTCTTCTTATCTTTACACCCTCCAGGCTTATCCCCTGCTGCTACATCACCAGTAGATCCTCTCTCGTACGGCAAAATGACTTGAGGCTTATACCAACAGCACTAAAACAGAAGGCGGATAGTATAACTGGAACCAAATGAACCGGTTTAAGTGCCACTCTCTTGTACAATGAGTGATGAACTCTTTCGGAGATGGCAGGGCATGTCAAAACTTGAGAACCTCATAACGCTCTTTTCTCCTGAGAACCTAATAAAGGTAAGAGGAGCAGCGGAGCGGCAACCTCTCCAAAGGAATGAAGGCCATATATGCTGATTTTGTTGTGAGAGCGCAATCCTTCCCAGCAAATGCTGCACTGGTAAAAAAGAACAAGAACATGCAATCTTTTCTGCAGAGGCCATAGCAATAAGCGTAGAAAGGAGTGATAAAATTATAGCAGATGCACCAACATTTCAGGATTTTGATGTAAGCTGACTAAATGCAGCTTTCTACTATACGCCTTACCAAGTACAGTGGATGAACAACTACAGATCTTGCTGACAATGGGACCAAGATACGAAGTTCTGAGAGCCATGGGAATTCACAGTGCAAAAAGAATAATCACAAAGGGAAAGAACAGCCATCCCCCGGCAAAACTAAAGCGAATGTTCAAAAGTTACAGAGGAAGTTGTCCCAGCTAATCTGAAGACTCGAAGACAAAAAAGGGTACTAGATTATGGAAAAGCTGCAGGGATCATGGCTCTAGCTATGTCCTTGCAGTCGCCTAGCAGCTGCAGCGCTACAGTTTAAGATTACTCTGTACCTGAACGATATCTTCAAACTGCTGAAAATCCTCCGCTAACAAATGAAACTGCACCGAGGGTGTTCAACCGTGGAACACACTACAGGCTACAAGCAAAGGCGAATTCTCTGCTCTTCTCTCTCTTCACCAGTAATTGTTAATGAATCGGTATCCCTCTCTGCTAAACATCTCTTGTATGGCACAAACCCCTTCATACACTTGGGAACGCTAGCTTTTTGCACTGGAAAGATTGTTCCCTCACTTGGTTTGAACGTAAATGTCGGCCTATGTTCTCTCTCCTCGTTGTTAAAGAAATACTGGCGGCTCTGCGTCTCAACATCTGAGGTTTTGTCATCATCATGACACCCAGCACTTAATGATCCGGTGTTTGAACCAGTCCAAGATCCTTCCTTTTGAAGCTCTGTATCCTGGGTTTCCTCGCCATCAGAAGACGGATGTGTTCTAAGGAGAAGTGGGTTGTGCAATTGCAAGATAGGATATGATACACCTCCATAAAGAGTCCACCATGGCACAGGAGGAGCAGAACCAGCTTTTTCTGCACCCAAATTTTCATTTGCAAACTGCATGTAACAAAGAGGAGCTCCACAGGGTGAAGCACTCCATCGGCATTTAGCATCTCCTGATGAAATTTTCACAGGCATGAAATTCCAGGGCAGCGTTTGCACAGGTCTCTCATCACTCGTGTCCAAAGGCAGTGATCTGCAAGACCCCGGAGACGATGGTCGATAGGAATCTGTAACCAACACCGTTTTGCCAAAGAGCTTCAGACTGTGTGTGGATGCTGCCTTGCCTAAACTCTCTTTGGCAGAAGCACCGTCTTGGGGAAACAACTCCAGTTTCTGGACATTTACACCAACAGTATGAGCGAATAGCCAAGACATCAACAACATTGTGATAATACATAACGTATAAGCAGCATAATGTTGTTGGATTGCTTACCACATGAACTTGATTTTCCAATGTCAAAGTAGCATCTTGGACGCGTGAGGAAGATCCGTTATCTTCAGGTGATGGACAAGATTCGGATAGTAAGATGCTGTGTGGTTTGTCTTCGGCAGCAGATGAAACTGGTGATGGACTACCGCCTGGTGAATCCATATCTGTTGTACCAAGGGTGTCTGAACCAATTGCAGACAACACCGAAGTAGGAGACTGGTTTTCATGTTCTGAAAGTGATAAATTGGGAGACAGAGACCTCATTTCACGCCGAGGAAGCCGAAGTCCAGTTTTAATGGGAGTCACCAGCTTACGAGGATACGGGTGCATAGGTTTTCTTTTCGGACGAGGAGGAGGTATCTCAATTGGTTTCTCTATGTTCGCGTCACTGCCACTTGATTCACGAACGACCTGGTTTTACAGAGAACATCTTACAATCAGAAGAGGAACAACATAATGAAACAGACAAGGCCGTAAGTGCATTTGCATGTCGAGGATCACAAAATTTTGAACTTACATAATAGAATGGCGTAAAGATAGAATGGTAGAGAATGGATACGGAGGTAAGAGCAGTAAACCTTAGAAAAATATTTCTGAGCATGACTTCTAATCTGAACTGCAGTTTTGGTGCCCACATATTCTGTAAAAACGAGTTATATTTAGTATCTATTGCACTCAATGAGGCCTTTCTAAGAAGTAACAGATGTTAACTTTCTCACCTTCTATACGTCGCCAAGCTCGACCATAGAGTTTTAGAGCTTCTAAAAACTTCTTGTGCTCTTCTTCCGTCCACCTTTCCCGTTGTTTTGTAATCGTGTAAGGTTTTCTCACCTATTGAGACAGAGAACAGACAATATGGTTAATATATGAGAAAGTTAATAAAAAATGGATCCTCCAAATCTTAAGCATAGAATGTCCACAAACCTTTGGAGCGTAGTCATCCCCACAAGCATATTGATCATTTAATTGGACACTCTCAGTAGATTGTGGGTCCACATCCAGTAAGGTTTGGTTGCCCTTAGGCAAAATTGTGTTCGATGAAGATCCCCTTCCTTGCTCCTATATCAAAAGGAAAGCAAAATTTATCAAGAAAAATTCATTCAACATCGTTATATAATTAGGCAAAGCCTCCAAACTCAATTGGAAGAATTAATTAAGGCTACTAATTTGGAGTATATAAACAAACAGAAATCAGTGTAAAATCTAGAATTACTGTACCGCTCTACCAGCTCATATGTACCCAACCTTAAGGATAAGGAAATAAAAGACCTCATGGGGAGGCTTAATTAACCCTTTCAGATCTGCTTACTGGAATACGAGTTTACTAGTAACAAAGAGCGAGCCGAGCCGAGTACATAAGGCTTCTGGCAACCCAGTTGGAAGAGTTCTGCGTATGCAGGCTTGCCTCTTACCCCGGTAGCAAATGCCTCGGTGCATCACGATGGCATATCATTGCACCAAGATTTATCCTCCTAGAACACGAGTGATGCATCACTAGAACAAAGTTGGCCTATCGATCTCCACGCACCATTCTTATAATCTCGAAGTGAATGCTTTTACCATTCCAAGAAGCATCAAGTGCTCAAACATCAGGTTTCTCCTATGCGGACTGTGAGTAAACATAAATTAAACACGATACTCCTTAGATCTACTTTAGATGTACCTAACCTTACCCCCAAATCTATCTAGTTACCTCCACCCAACCCCGGCGCTCACGACGGAGCAACCACCAACCTTAACCATTAGGTTCCCATCTAAATCGTTTCTCTACTGATGACAAGTTTTACATAGTTTCTGAAGTGCTGGGCTGGATTGTGAGAGGGGGGAAGAAAGGAGGAGGAGGGACACAAGTACAACATAACCATGACCATATAATAAAAGCACTTTCCAAGTATAAATTGAAACCTTGATTTCCTTGTAGCATGTGGGAAAGGAGTAATTTCGTACCTGTAAAGCCATACTCGCGCAACCAAAAATGCTTTGAATCCTCCAAACAATTTCGATAAGCTTTCTGCGCAGAATACAAGCGCCTCCGGTACACCTTCCCCAGACGCAACAGACACAGCTCTACCCCCAAAATCAGAGCTCCCACTTTCTCAGCTCAACCCCCAATCGTTCTCTGCAGTTACAAACCAATCTTTCGATCCAAACACAACTTTCCAAGAAAACCAAGCTCATCCATCACTGTACCCACTCAAATCCCACCTCCAGATAACCAAAAACCCCTCAAAAAGAAACGATCCAGAAAAGAAAACCTGATCTCAATAGGAAAAAAGAAGACGGGAAAATCAAGAAGAGTTCAGCTCTTCTGGAGATTATTGCTACAGAGCAGACAGGGAGGCGGTTGATATATTCCACAAAAAGGAAGAAAAAAGCAGCGAGAGAAAGTAGAGTGCCAAAATGAGAGGGTATTAAAGGGCACAGCCTTGAGTTGAGACTCAAGAGGTGAGAGCTAAAGAAGAAGAAGGGAGAAGAAGGGAGAAGCACAGGGAAAGGAAAAGGGGAAGAGACCTGGTTTAAGAATTGAATTGAATATGCTTCGTTGTACACAGGGAGAGAAAAGCAAAAAGGCAAGGGTGCCACGTCAGATTTTCATGTCTGTGTGTATTTTTCTTTCTTTTTTTTCTTTTTTTGTTTTCTTTGGGCAGTGGTGTAGTATGTGATACAAGAAGTATCGAGAGACGGGTGGAATCTTGTGGCTGACAGTGAAAGGAGGGCCAGGACGCGAGTCGTTCTCGTGTGGCACCTCTTCTTTTTCTTTTGTTTCCCATCGTGTTTAATTTGCTGCTAAAAAGTAGTAGTGAAAATGTCCCAGGCCTACTCGCACGTAGCTTACAGGCACAGCGCGTGGGGAGTCTCTTACTCCCTAAAATGGGACTGAACAGTGTTATTTTAAGCCCCGGGGAAAAAAAAAACAAAAAGGAAGAGGGATTATTTAGCCTTTGCAGCACTTTACTTAAGTTTTGTGAACAATAAACTTGTATTTATTGTCCTGTCATTTTATTTGATTGACGTGTGACGTATAAATTGAGACCTTTTTAATTTTGAATAATTTTTTCGTCTTATACATAATTGTATTGTATATAAACAAAAAAAGTCATTTTTAAGATCTCTTTTACAATTATATTTCATTTTCCTTTAGATAAAGGTGTCAAAGTCTTACTAGCTCAACCAATTTGTATGATATAATACCAGTAACATCAAAATTTTGTAAGCGACTAACTTATTATTTTACTCTAAATTTTTTAAAAGTAATACATGGATAACAAAAAGAAACTGCTTCTCTACTATTTCTACAATATTTGTCACCATACATGGTGTATTTGGAAGTACATTTTCTTAAAATAATTCATGCACTTTTTAAAAAAAAAAACTTGTTATCAAATTATTAAATTTTTAAAAAAATATATAAAATCTCCACTGCAAAAAGCAACGGAGCGGATAGGCGAGTAACGAAACCACATAGGACCAAGTACGTGGCAGACGCTGAGTAAAAGACAAAGCAAAATATCTCTCACGCTTTCGCCCATATATTTCTCTAGTCAAAATTATTTTTTGTGATGGGGAAAAAGATCTAAAATATCTGTAGCCGCGTGGATTGAAAAGAAGGGATGAGGATCAGGATGAGAGATGAGCCAAGTCTCTCAGGTGGGGACTTTCCGTCTTGCGCTTTTCGCCACGTCACCTCCACTGACCCTCCCCTGTTCATCCACTTCGCCACGTGTCATTTTGCCACCATTTTCCTGACAATAAATAAAAGAAAGTGAAAGGTAGAGACAGAGAGAGAAAAAGTAAGAGAGAGAGAGAGAAGGAGGGGAAGGGAGCTGGATATGGATGCTTCTGGACCACATGTTATGTGGCTTGTGAGCTCCCAACTACTAATACTATTTAATTAATTAATAAATAATAGTTATTTATGGGCGTTGAAACCTCCAAAAATGAGATGGCCACAAGTTTTGTGTTGGGGAGGGGAGGGGGTTTCTGGTAAAAAGGCAAATCCGCAGCCAGGTGTCACAACACTAGAACGTGCTACTCAATAAAGGAAAGGCAAGACAAGATACAGGAGATCACAGAGAAGCACTGGCGCAAGCCTATATTGAAATTTGAAAATGTGAGGATGAAGATCTTTCGGGTTGGATGAAAAGATATGTAGGCAAGTTAATTGTGCCATTTTTTAGCCTCTTATTATTTCCCTTAAGATTGTTCTAGTGTCAGATTTTGACCATTATGTACTTTCGGATGCAGTATTTATTTATTTTTATCAGGAATTTAATTTGATATATTTTGAAGAATTTTCTAGGTTTATTGAAGAGCTCGTAATGAACGAGTCTAGAAAAAAATCCTACTCATGTTCAAAACAATTACTCCATAATTTTGTTGTTTGGATATAATTACTACCGGTGTACAAATGAACTTGTGCAGCATATTCTCTTACGTGAACACTTTCAGCTTGGTGTGATTAAAGTGTTAAAAAAAAAAAACTTCAAGTCGCTTGTAGTTGGTTGGTCCTGGTGAGTTCATGGTCACTGAGAGTTCAAACTCGGTGACATCTACTTGTGGTGCGGCAAGATTTCAGCAATTCTAGAAGTGATCTGTTGAGATACTTACTAGTGCAGCCAAACAGCGGTCTGACGAGTTTTTAGCAAAATTCCATGACGGCCTACAGGCCCTATTGGTTGGCTAGGTTCATACTTGGAATTGTATTTTCTAGCTAGACCCCTATGAAATGGAATTGATTCAATTGTCTAGAAAAATTTCATGAAACTTTTTCGAACCAAAAAGAGTGTACAACAACAGAATTAAGATTTTTAGTAATCAATTTCAAATTCAACCCCGATTTTGGCATGGAAACAGAATTTTATGAAGACCAACATATCATAAGTGATAGAGTCTATACCTTTTATTTACTGAAAAATGTTACTTATTCTGAAGATACCTCTAGTGTTAGATTTGCATTTTCGTGGAATGGATGCTCCGGCAATTTATTTAGTAATAAAAGGACGAGGAAAAGAGAACAAAATATAATTTACTAATAGGTAAATATTTTCTAGAAAATATGTACCTTTTCCCTTACAATCTATATACATGTTAGTTTTGATTCTTTTACTCCATATTCTACTATGAAATACTCTTTAAGTTAGGCTCTTTAAGAGTAAAGTACGTTATCTTTGTTTCGTTTATGTGTCTAGAGTCCAGGTCTTTGCAATAAAGACCAGTAACCGGTACTCTCGTCTATTTAGGAACTAGATCACTCCATTTTGTCATTAAAGACTTAAAAGTATCATTTACTTTATTTACTTTTTTCTCACATACAAATTAGTAACAACAAGCAACTCAAGCTAACCACAACCCTCCCTCAGCTTTGAGTAGAAGTCGGCCTGAGTCAATCCATTAGAGCAGTAAAAAAAAAAAAAACACACACACACACACATGCACGCACGCACACACACATTTTGGTTGAGGGGTCAAAACAATATGGAGACAACACCATGAAAAGAAACGGAGTAGAAAGTAAAATTTTCATTTAATAGCACCATCAGAAGAAATTTAGCACGAATTAGTTTAAAGTTGAAGCAGTATTATCAGTTTTCACAAAGATTTAATCCATTTTTTGGTTACTCAATCACTTGCATAGCTATCTGTTACGGTGTCTTATGCATGAATCAATCGTGGGGAGAATGTCATTAGGCGGAAGGATTGCCGATAAGGCCACCAAATCAAATCAAGTGCACTTTCATACCAAACCAGGTGTTCTTCTCTACCAGCTTTGGTAGGAAAAAAAATGTCATAAACCCATTAAACCTCTGACAAGTCCAATGTCGTGAATCACTGGCTCTGCGAAACTTAACTTGGCCTCTACTCCTGTTCATAAGAATGCTCGATTTGGCCTATCAAAAAAAAAATCGTAATCAAAGAAGAATGATGACCAACAAAGCTGCTAAATTTGGAAGTAAGAAGAAATAGGACATAAAGGGGAATACCTTCCTTACTTGTGTTGGTTCTATTGTGGTTTGTTTAGCCCACAAGCCATGTGTAACACATGATGGAAATGCAGACGTGCTGCCATACCATAATGTGGGTTTGGCCGATTGCTCAAGCCAGATTAACATGGAGGCATAGGCAAGATTCTTATGACTTAATTGAAGCCAAACTGATTAAGCACATCAATTATCAATTACTTTAGGTGGCCTAACCAGGTTGGGGCTGAGGGGATCGTGTGATTGGGAAAGCTTGGTGCTTTTGGTGGACATTAGTTCCCTACTGGCTCTGGTCTTACAGTGACTGGTCACTCATCTGCTATACATGCATCTCCACATATATTGAGAATTGGGTCCCTCTATGGTGTTATTTTTTTTCCTCTTTCTGAAAAGCAAAATCAGTGATGTGAAATTTGATACAAAATGCTACACCCCCCGACCTAGAGAGTCTGTCACATATTATGAGCATCGACTTTATTTGGTTAAAATATATTTTTTTTAATTTATCTTATTTTACTGGTGATGTCTTTTTTGGCTTGTAAAATGTTTCAATGCAGTTCCTTATGGTCACTTTCATTAAGTCCAAATCGTCACTTAGGTAGTCAAATCAGGTGGGGTAAATATACCATAATCGAATTCAAATCTTGTGGCCATCTTATCTCTGGAGGTTTCAGCCTTAATAATTTCATTATTAATAGTAGGTTTGTCTTTGGGAGGGGGCTTTTGGTAAAAGGGCAATCCACAGCCAGGTGTCGCAGCACTAGAACGTGCTAGTCAATCAATAAAGCAAAACACAGGAAGTCATAAAGAAGTACTTACACAAAATATCTAGAAATGTGAGGTTGAAGATCTTTTGGTTGGATGAAGATATAAATAGGTAAATTATTGTGTTATTCCGCATTGTTGGCCTCTTATTTGCTTAAGATTCTTCTAGTGTAAGTTTTGGTCGTATGTATTTGAGAAAATGACAAACAATCTCTCTCTCTCTCTCTCTCTCGTGTATTTCAAATTTGCAAGTCGACCCTTTCGGCTATTAATTTCAATAATTAACCTCTTTATTTATCAATTTTGATATAAATTGAGTACAAGCGATCATTTTTGAATACTTAGTTGATGAATTGACCTGTAAAAAGACACAAACAATCCTACCTTCATCTGATCATTTCCATTCCTTATCTTTCTCTTCTTCAATTCTTCATCACCAAGCCAACTACTCCCAACTCAAGCACTATCACCACTATACTTGAACTGCCACCACAATACCAACCATTAAACCCTTCAGTACCACCATCAAACCCACCACGTCAAATCGCCGCCGCAACAACCAATCAAACCAAACCAAACCAAGATCTTGACTCGAATAAAAACCACCCAGATCAGTAAGGGTGGTGTTGGGAAGGGGGGGCATTGATGGGCTGAGGTGGAAGGGGACGCATTGGTGATGGCGGTGGCATGGGGAAGGGAGGTGGGGCATCCGTGATGGCTTCTAGGCTTTTCAAGACGGCGACGACAGGGTTGAAAGAGGGAAAATAGTGGACAATGCGGTGGCACGGGGAAAGGGAGGGGGGAGGGATAGTTGATGGTGGCAGTGGGAAAGGCCCTCGGGTTGGATCATTTAGGTTTTCTAGGTTCTTTTTCTTTTACATAGATGCACTTCGCATTTTTTTGAGTGTTAGGGATATTTCTGGAGTTTCAAGTCAAGATTTAGCTGGGTCTAATTATTGATAGATGAGATGGGTCAATTATTGAATTTAATACCCGAAGGGGTCGACCCGCAAAACCAAAATACATGAGGAGAGTCATTTGTCATTTTTTCTATGTATTTTTGGACATAAGACTAGTCATAAGTTAAGAACTTGTAATGAACGAGTCTAGAAAGAATCATACGCTTGTCGAAACAATGAATTGCAATTTTGTTGTTTAGATGTGATTATTTAAAGCTTAGAATTTTTAGCTTGGTGTGAGTAAATTGCTTAAAAAACTTCAACTCACCGGTGAATGAATTCCGACGAGTTCCTGGTCACCGACAGCTGAAACTCGGTGAAATTCGATTGCTCTGGCAAGACTTCAAAGATTCTACCATTGGTCTAGCGAGATTCTGGTATGGTCAGACAGTGATCCATAGAGTTCTTAATTAAAATTCAATGGAGCCTATGGCCCTATTGGTTGGTTGAGCTCATGCTTGGAATTATATATATTTTTTAACTAGAGACATGTGAATTGAATTGACTCAACTGCACAACATAAATTTCATGGAATTGGACCGAAAAGAGTGGGGTTTTTTTTTTTGAGAAATACTAAAAAGAGTGTTAAAACAAGGTAGTATTTGAAATCACTTTCAGTTTTGGTTTTCTGTTTCTAAAAAAATAAAAATCAAAACCTGTTTAGTTTTTATTTTTTACAAAAACAAATGGGTGTTTGATTACCTAATTTTTTTTTGAGTCTTTCCTTTTGAGTGTTTAATTACCCAGTTTTTATTTTAAATTTTTTCTTTGGTGGTGGTTTGCGGTGGCAGTAGCCGGCTGGGCCTGCCGGCGATGGCCAACCGACGACTGTCGACATGTTGCGGTGGTTAGCGGCAGGCAGTGGGCAGTGGGAGGGGGTGGTGGTGGTGGTCTCAAAATAAAAATTCAAAACTTCTTAATAGGAGTTTTCAAAAATAGGCCTATTTTAAAAACTAGTTCTCAAAAATGAAGGAAAAAAATGAAAATTGTGTGACAAAACGGATTTTTTTTTCAGTTTACAAAATTGGAGAAAAACTAAAAACGAAAATATTTTCAAACAGAGCCTTATTAGTTCCCAATTTCAAATTCAGCCCTTATATTGCAATCCAATAAGAATTTTATCAAAACCATATATGAAGTCTACAATCGACAACTGATAGAATTTACATCTTCTATTTACCCACAGAAAAGTCATAGAATCTATATCTTCTATTTACCCACACATGTTACTTCTATTGTCAAATTTGCATTTTCTAGGGGTGGATGCCCTGAAAACTAGTAATAGCTGTGCGAGGAGAAAAAGGAAATCTCATTTTACGAATAAGTAAATATTTTTGGAAAACGAGATCTCTATTTCTTTCCCTCACAATCAATATACACTAGCATTAACCTCATATGTTACACACGGAACCAATAACGGCTAATTAAAAGCTTATACTTAGTATCGAATAATAATATAGTAATAAATAATGTTATTTTCACCTTTTATGATTTTTATACTATTTTTAATAACAATATTAATAACCCATGTGTCGAGATTTTTATCAATAAAACTCACCTAGAACAATATAAAAAGTTTTGCGACATAAGAAAAAATATAATATGAGAGATAATTATATGTATAAAGAGACATATATATACATATACATTTTATATGACTTATAATAAAGTAAAAGGAAGAGATTAATTTTGTTATATGACTTATATGACTATATCTTATATTTATATATCGAATAATAATAACAAATAATGCTATTTTTATCTTTTTATGAGTTTTGTATCATTTTTAGTAGCAATACTAATAACCCATGTGTTGATATTTTTATTAATAAAACTCACCTAGAACAGTATAAAAAGTTTTGCAACATAAGAAAAAATATAATGTAAGAGATAATTATATGTATAAAGAGACATATATATACACGCCCGCGCGCGTTTTATATGACTTATAATAAAGTAAATGGAAGGAGATTAATTTTGTTAGATTGTGAAAACATATTAGACTTGTGTAAAATATAAGAAAGTTTCAAGATTTAAATAAGATATAGATTAGAATGAGATGTAAATTTAAAATTGAGAGAGAGAGAGAGATCTGTTTTTAAATGTGACATGCTGACGTGGAAGAGAGAGAAAAGTAAAACTTATTTGATTGATTGAATACTAATGGCATAAGAAGAGACATGTCAAATAAGAAAGAAAATGTTACATTCTCTCAGCTTTGCCTTTAATATATATATATATATATATATATATATATATATATATATATATAATTAATTAATTAGATTTAACTCTATACTTAACGATAAAAATGTTCTTTTAGGTCAAGCCCTTTAAGAGCCTGACAAAAATATGATGACACCTTAATAACACAATTTCAATTTCAGTGAAAAAAAGGGAGTAAGAGAATTCAAATTTTAACTGAATTTATCAAATTTCCATAATCGGCAAACGGTCTTTTGTCTATAGAAAGTGGTTTTAAAAGGTATTCTATACATGGAATTATTCGATATAGTTTACAGATTACCCAATATATACAATCTAATTAGTAACGAAATTATAAAATTGGTGACCTTTAAAGGAAAAAGATGTTAGTTATAGGCCCATAGGAAGCAGTTGTACTTGGGCTTATATAGAACCGATGGCTCAGTGGCCTTTAGCCCTGCCAGTGTAGGAAGGGGTTCTGTTCTGGAACCGAAGCCGAACCCAGTGTCTTGTGATAAATCTCCTCTGCCATAAAAGGCTGCAACTTGGCTTTGATTTTTATATTATATATATATATGAGTTCAATCAACCCAATCTAAAAAAATATGAGACTTTATCTAACTCAACTCACTGAATTACAAAATAAGTTAGAATGGGTTGAATTCATATTACAATGAGTTATTCTTGGGTTACACCCCCCTTGGTTGTGTTCACTTACACATTTGGGCCTTGGATCATACTTTTGTAACATCTTACAACTACTAAGAAAAAAGCAATTAGCGATACGTGTTACCGCCACTTGAAAAAAGTCAAGGCCGAAGCTTGAGCAATTTTTTAGCCTTATGGGAAGCTTGAGATCAACTCTGTTATTATTATAACTTCAAATATATCTTTTACTTTTTTTCTATGAATATAATTATAATTTATGGCCCATTGGTATAGAGATTTAAACGAACGACCTTAAAGACATTCCTCAACGCCTCTGCCATTTCTTCAACTCCTTCTTGTTATTATCTCTTGCATTTAGTTGGTCGTTTTTATGTTCAAAGTTGATTCTTAGTTCAACTTCAGCGACAAATTTGCACTAAATATGAGTTCCATCGTTTAAAATTATATCACAAACCTTCTCAAGTGGGTCACATTATGTGCAGTATCTTTCAAGTCGTCCAAGGCCTTAAGAACATGGTACCTTTGAGCTTGCTTGACTTTGAAACAAAGCAGACTCTGTGTCTACTGAATGTTCTTAATGCAACTCACCATCCCTAACCCCCAATTTAGAAAGTAAATTCGATTGCAGGGTAGGGCTGAGTGCACACACGTCTGTAATTAGACAACTATCTACAACACAAAGGTGCATACTTATAAATAGCCCTTTATCACCAAAGCATTCTCAAAGCTTCAGCCACCCACAATTGTTAGCTTTATTGGTGGACGCCTTGGAATATAATGCTGGTGTTTGCTTCACAAATGGATCTCTCTTTTAGCTTTTCACAACCTTTTAACGAAAAATATTGACTACTCCGACTGAATCAGTGCCTCGCGATTAGTTTTTTGAACTTTACTTCTCATCTCAAGAAAAAAAAAACTACAAACATCTTGCAATATCTTTAAATAGGAAAAACTTTGGCACCGAATCATGGTGCTGTCAAAGGTAGTCGAATGACCTATAAAAGTATTATGTGCCATTCTTATGTCATCTTTTGAGGAGGCATTTACATACTCTCAATTTTAATCTCAGTGATTGCATTTCTCAATTTCACCAACACCACCACCAATGCGCCGTCACATTTTTTTGGTACCTCCACCGGTAAATATGTGCCCCCTATTTGCGGTCGCTCCTTCCACTTTGGTCGCCACTAAAAGGTAGAGATGTGGTGGCTGCAAATCTGGGTCGCATCGATAGTGACTGGCAGCAACATGTTGTAAGATATGGGCTGTGACGAAGTGGAGGTGGTAAATTTTGGTGGTTATTGCGATCTATGGGGTGTGTGTGTTTGTGCATATGTGTGCTTGTGCCGGTGTATGTGCTCTTGCCTGCAGGATGATGACGTAGTGGTGGCTGCGATGGTGATGTGTGCTGGAGGTAGGTTGCGAGGTGGTAGTCGTGATAGGTTTGTGGTGAAGGTTGTGGACTGTGGTGGTAATGTGTGGTACAGTGGTTGTAGACAGCGGTGGTGGGATACAGTTAAGGGTGAGCAGCTTGGTTAGTTTAGTTTGGAGGCTAAATATAAAAATGAACCGACCACCCATGGTTTTAGAAAAAAAAATATTAATTAAACCATAGTTGAGCACTTGAACCGATTGGTTTCAATGGTTTGAACGAATTGACAAATTTGGGTTGTAGTCTTTTTTGGGCCTATCTGATTACTGTTTGACCTTTAATGATGGCAAGTTTTTTTAAGCCTACCTGTTGAAGTTAGGGTGTAGCTTACTTATATATGTTGGTTGTTAAATCGTAAGTAGGGTAAAAATTCGATAATAACTAGGATTGAATGAAAATTTAAATACTTATATACATATAAGGTACCATTTGATTGGGAAAATTAAAAAAAAAAAAAAACCAAATCGAACATTCAGTTTTGAAAAATATAAATAAAATTAAACTGGTTATTTTTTATATTGGTTCGAGATCGGATTTGTCGAATTAGTTTCATTGGTTGGTTCCGTTTGAACGATTTAAATGGTCACCTCCATCTATGACGTTGGTGTGGGGTGAAGGTGATAGTGTTGGTGGACAGATGTGGTAGTGTAGGGGTTAAAAAAGAAATATATGCAAGTGTTGGTTATGTTTAAGTATCAAAGTTTGAGGATACGTCAATTTGGTGCCTTCGACGACAAAACAGTTCGTTTTAAAACTTATTTTTTTCTAATATTGCTAAATTTGTAGGTGATTCACACAACTAAAATTAGACAACAAATGTGATCACATTATTTAACAATAGTCTGATAAATTCAGTCCAAATGTGCAATTGATACTTATTAGTAACACAACTTTAACTTCCAATAACAAAAATAAAATATTAAAATTTAAGTTAAAAATGAATTAACCGTGGTGCACACCCAACTAAAGTTTCTTTAGCTGAAAAAAGTAATGGTGATAATAATTTCAAAAATAAAGGTAAAAAAAGAAAAGAAGATAAAGCAGCAAAAAGTCATAAATTAGCGACAAAAAGAGCCAGCAAAATACACAAAAGTTCGCCCCGCGCAAGTGTTCATCCAGTGTGTCCCCATCTGCGTCTCTGTCTCTACCAACTCTCTGATGCTCTCTCTCGCTCACAGCAAATTATGTCTGCTACACGTAGTATCTTGCTAGTCATAGCATTCACACTGGCATCACGAATCACCGCCCACTATCACTCCTCCACGTCATCGCCGTCCCAACAGGCCGAGTGGCGGCCCGCCCGTGCCACCTACTACGCCGCCGCCGACCCCAGGGACGCGGTGGGCGGCGCTTGCGGGTACGGCGACCTGGATAAGAGCGGGTACGGCAAGGCCACGGCGGGGCTGAGCACGGCGCTGTTTGAAAGAGGCCAGATCTGCGGCGCGTGCTTCGAGGTGAGGTGCGTGGAGGACCTGAGATGGTGCATACCGGGGACCTCGATCATAGTCACCGCCACGAACTTCTGTGCTCCGAACTACGGATTTCCGGCGGACGGCGGCGGCCGGTGTAACCCTCCGAACGCACATTTTGTGCTGCCGATTGAGGCTTTTGAGAAGATTGCCATTTGGAAGGCCTCCAATATGCCCATTCAGTATCGCAGGTACGCTTCAGCCAGCGTCGGTACGCTTTTAAAACTGTTTGCGGTTTCGGACAAAACTATCCCTCTGTTCATGCTAAAAGACTAATCAGGTCTTCTGGGTACGGGTTGCTTTTGATCTTCCAAAAGCAATGCTTTACTTACCCTATTCAAGTTATCCACCGGTTTTAAGTTTTTCTTACTTTACCATTTTATCAGATTAGTCTAGTGCAATGTAAAGATCAAGTGATCTTAAAATTGCAATCATATATCAAGACAATCATCGTTTGACAACCTGAGGCAGGCTAAAAATAAGGTGCTAAATGCCGCATATACTAAATCTATCTTAGGAAATTGCAAAAAGGTCAAATGAAAAAAATTCAACCGTAGAGGAGTTGTTTCATACTAATATGTGCCAGGTGTGCACTTTTAAGTTTTTCATTTCTGTTATTTTGTGGTGTGGACAGCGGACCAATTACCAATTGTTCCGCATTTTGTTTATAAGGCGTGGACCATGCTACATTGCTACTAGAAAGAGCACCTCGGATGCACTGCACTGAATACCCTTAATGATAGGCTTTGGTCTTCACTCAAGCTTGTCTTTGGCTTTGTTTCATAGCTGTGTCTGAAGTAGGGTGTTCTGGACTAAGAAAATGACTTTAGGTACAAAATCCTCTTAACCTCCAACAGCTACATTGCAGTTCCGGAAAAAGTAACCAATAATATGGCGCCACCAGCAAAAGTAATGTTGCACTACACATGTTCATAGACTCTTTCAAGCCTAGTCAAGAAGATATTCATGATGGCTTGCGGGCCTTAGTACTTTAGTGAAGTTCCTCTCTTTCATTTTCTCTTGGTGTTTTACACGTAATGCGTTACTGTGGGTAAAGCTGTGGGGTGTTCATGCCATGGGATTCGGGGGCAAAATAGCAGCAAGAGATATGTCGACTAACTAACTGAATTTGACTACGATATGGTTGCAGAAAATGGAGAAAGGACTTTTTATCTCCTAAATAAAATTTGGTGCTTCATACCGTCTTGGGTTCTAACTCCCCACAAGAGCTCCAATAGAGTTACGGAGAGATGGGCCGACTTGCCAATAAAGGCTCTCTAGTAAGTGGAGTTATCAAGCATTAGATAAAAAATAATTACATACCTTGGCTCATCAGAATGCGAATAACCTGGAACGGGAGGTACCCGAACCAACATACTAATCCTCTGCATTTTATTGAGGCATGAAGAGAACGGGCGGGACACTCTTATTCTGACTCTGGTCTCTAAACGAACTAATTTTTTACTTCAATTTCCACGCCGCGCTGTGCCACTGTACTTTCTAAAGCCAGCTTACAAGGGAATGCAAAGTGGATACGATTGCCTGTCTACCCCACTACTGCATCGGCTCCTTCAAATTCTTCGCTTAGGACCTATTGTAGGAAGATAATATATGCATTCTTAGATACGAAAGAGGGGGCATGCAGTTCATTGCCTATATTCTTATTATCCACTTCACTGGATCAATAGAATATGCCATTAACTCTTAGCTTGTTGCATTCATGTCCTAACAACCTTGACGAAGATGATCTAGTGATATACCTCAGGCAATCTTGTTATTATGGGATTTTTGGAGAAGTGTTATTGCAGCCTCGCCCATTGATTTATAGAAATACACGAGTTGGAATCTTTGTAGACAGTAAGACAACTATATTCATTCTTACGACATAAACTTAGCTTGATAAGATGTTAAGGGTGGGTAGGGCTGTAGATGAACCGAGCTGTTTATGAGCATCTCGTGGTTCGTCCCCTAAAGAACTCATTAATGTTCGTTCTATAATATGTGAACCGAACATGAACAAATTTTTAGAGCTTGTTTACTAAACGAGCCAAGCATGAACGTCAAAAAATGTTCACGATTATGTTCGTATGATAAAGTTAATAAATTTATGTTAAAAGCATAAGCATTTACAAATATCCATGTAACAAAACTTAAAACCTTAAGAACCTGAAATCAATTAGCTGAAAATTGAAGCCCACCTATAAGCTCAACTATAAGTCAAGCCTAAGTCCCAACCTAATTTCCAAACCTTAATATCCTAGCTCATAACTTCTGAGAGCCTTACAAACACACACAGCTGCACATCTTCTCTCCTCTCTCATCTGTGTGTTTTTTTCTCTCGTCAAACTAACACAGAGAGGCACACAGACTATCTCACACAATCTTTTTAACACACATGTGCTTACATAAGACCAGAGGAATGAGGAGGAGCCGATCTAGCATTTGGATGACTTTGGATATCCAATCTTTGTCAACATCCGACGATCTCCAACCAACTTGGTTGATGGCAAGGTCTCGTTTGCGACGATTCTGAGTACGATGGCGGGTATTTGGTATTTGCCATTTGTATTTTCCAATCTCCTCTGAGTTCCTCAGAAGATCAACAAAAATGGAACTTACGATGTATAATCTATATATGTAGGTGCCGATCAAATTCCACCGATAGCCACTTTGCTTAAGTTGCGAGTGGGATCTAGTCATCCACGCTTTCAGCGTGGACGGGCCAGATTAAAAAAAAAATTTAGCCAACTCGCACCATCCGCTACATTATTTTCCGGACGGTGAAATTTACATATTTGCCCTCTCCCTGTTTGTCCGTGCTTCCCTCCGGTTCCTTGCTTCTCTTCGGCTTTTTGGTCAGAAGTATCGTCCGCTACAAAATGTAGCCACCGACGGGGAGACCAAAATGAAAGCCAGGTCTGGCCCTTCCATCCACGATTGATGTACGATCTGGTTGCGCTGACAACTCAAGTTATCAGCGCTAGTGGTGGATTTGGTCCCTATATATACAAATATGTGTGACACGGGACTTCAGACATTACCTTGGAAATGCAAGTGCAGCTCCTTCAACACTTTCCCTAAGAACATATAAATCCCCGGATCAAATTTAAAATCATCTTTCTCCCTCTCTTACACACACACATCTTCTAGTTATAAATTCCATATGTTCGTGAACTTGAAAAGCTGTCCTTTAGGTTGTTGTTTCTCGATCCACCTTTATTCTTATAAGGACTTTGAATGCTCTTGAGGTAATAAAAACCAGTTTAAACATTAATCTCTGGTTATACAACTTGAATGTTTGGCAACCTTCTATATTCCACCATTACCTTATTAAAGCAATCAAAGCTATCTAATGGACATATGTTGGCTCCTTAAGTTAACCCCTTTAATTTGGTTCCTGACAGGATAATGTGCAGAAAGGAAGGAGGGATGCGGTTTGCCATTGACGGTGCCGGAATATTCTTATCAGTGTTGATAACTAATGTTGCTGGTGCTGGAGACATAGTGGCCGTGAAGATTAAGGGCTCGAGAACGGGATGGCTCCCTATGGGTAGAAATTGGGGCCAAAACTGGCATATAAATGCTGATTTGAGAAATCAACCACTTTCATTTGAGGTCACTAGCAGTGACGGGACCACCCTTACATCTTACAGTGTTGCTTCCCAGAATTGGAATTTTGGACAGACATTTATTGGTAAACAATTCAATTCCTAAAGTGGCATCGCGCCAATCTCCATGAGTTCCGGATTAAATGAGTGAGTCTGTGGATGGGTGAGGGCTGGTGCTTCTCAGTTTAGGGGAGTGTAGTTAGTTTGTAATGATGTGGTGGAAGTATATTTCTTTTTGAGTGTTGGCGCATTCTTATATCATTGAAGTGTAAGCAGAAAAATTTAACGGGGCAATGTAACCGGTTTTGATATCATATCTCCATCTCATAAATTTCTTGTGCAGGAATTGCCATTATATGTATCTACCCACTTGTTCTTGTTGAGCTGCATTTCTTCTTAAGATTGTTCCAGTTTCTTTATCTCTTTATCTTTGTACAACAAAAAATTTCCAGACATTGTTTCTCAGAAGGGTAAAAGAGAAACGGAACTTCTCGCTAAGAGCTGCCGAGATGGTATCCGAACAGCACGCTCGCCTGCAAATCATGCTTCATGTCTTTCTGTGCTGATCTCTTTCTGCTCTCATCAGGCAGTTTTCTCCGGAGCACACGAGTAGAACGAAGCATCTCCCTGTTCCTCTTTCCCTCTTTCAGTTATGCTGCAACACAGACCCTCGTGCCTTCGGCCAACACGAAGTTATCCACACGAAGAGAACGAGTCTGTCACTAGTATATCACACTTTACCCTGTGTACTAATCTGATTGACGCTTTACTCTTTGGCTGCAGAAGAATCCCTCGTCCGAATTGGTAATGCCGTGTACGCCTGCCCATTATTCGTTTTACTCCTATTACCGTTTACACTTATCTGGATGCAATCTCTAAAACCTCAGATGCTACTTGCTGTCAAAAGAGTGGCGCCAAACACTCAAAACATGCTAGCAAACGTGAACTTTTAACACCCTTGCTGTCCAGAGTGTACAAACCGCGCAGCCAGAAAGTACAAACCGCAAGGAATAAAATGTTCTCACTCTTGTTTGTTTGTGAAACGTTCTGGCACATGTTCTTAGATCGCGGCTGATTTGTAAATTGTTTGAAGTGTGCCGGAATATTAGGTTTTGACAGAATCACGTGTAAGCACGATTCCAAAATGAATTAAATAAGGTGGCGATCGGGGGAGCGTGGCTTTTTTACTTCTTTCAAAACGATATATGAGGACTTGAGAATATTCTCATATTTCTTTTGGCCTTTTTCATTGCTATTTAAGTTACTGCTAAATCAACTGTTAATCTAAACCTACTCCTACCTAATCTACTATTACTCCTGATCAGACCAAGTAAATAAATACATTGAACATAGACAGTTTACCTTTATCGTGTTTGCAATGAACATAGAGAGTACAAAAGCCTCAATTGAAATAGTCTATACATTTTGGTGGCTGTTTAAGTAAGTTAAACAATTATTTAATGCATCAAAGATAAATATACTTAGTTAGGATAAGCATGTGCGCGCTAACATAAAACACAAGCTAGTTTGTACGTAGTGCTGAACAGGGTTAATTGATATAATATTTATGAATTTTATAGTTAGGCTTTCAATCATTAGCCTCAGGCCGGTCCAATTCGGACTTGCCGCGGGTCTAAGAGTGCCTTTTTGCCCTCCTGTTTACGTTAAGCTTCGCCTTTTATGATCCAACCTTGTCACGTGTTAAGACTGGATAAGGTTTCATTCTAACCGCTCGCCTAAATTTTCATCCAGCCTTTTTACATTTTATGATCCAACCTTGTCACGTGTTACGTCTTATCGCATGATGATACGTTGCACGGTTAAGACTCCATGCACTATATGAGTGAGCCATGTGTCATTTCTTAGCTCAGAACTAATCATGTGTTGTTGTTGATTTGATAGTCTCGTAAGTAGTTACCAACTTGTTGTAGGTCGAATCTGACTTACGCTTTTTTTTCTTAGGACGAATGAGACTTAAACAGACTTTGCTTAGGCTTAGACGAATGCAAAGACTTTAGGTGAGGCCAATCCTCAACACCTTGGTGAGCTAGGCCGTTTCAGAAAAAAAAAACTTTTAAATGCTACGAGTGCCATGTGAGACACTCTATCTTGCCCACCAACCTGGTCATAGGGGCTTGCAAGCATTTTCAGTGCTTTTCTCTCATCCCTAGGTTTGAATTGCAAATTTTAACTGACTCACACAACGGGTTGGACGGCAATTGGAGTCCTTGCACAGAATGAGCTCTGGCCGCAGTTTCACCTTGGACTTTCAACCTTATAAATTATAAGGTTGAAAGTCCAAGGTGAAACTGCGGCCAGAGCTTTTTATAAGAGAGAGAATGGGAAAGCCTGGCAACCTTTTTATAAGTTATAAAAAGGTTGCCAGGCTTTCCCATTCTCTCTCTTCTTTTCTGCTCAAACCCTAAAAACCCTTAAGCTTTCCCGTTTCCCCTATCTTCTTTGTACACACCCTAAAATGACTTAAAGTTCAAGCCCTCCCTCTCTCTTCAATCATGTTTCTTAGTGACAACCAAGAGTTCACTAATAGCCACCTCGGAATCACCGTACAGTTAACCATTCATAGGTCAATCCATTTGAAACTGCTGGCTGTTTTCCAACGTCGTGATCAAAAGACAAGACGGGGGATGTATTCTCGATGGCTTCAACGGCAGAACTATGTTCTTTCATTCAGCAATGAAGTTGAAAGTTTTTCTTTTTTTTTTATGAGAAAGAAAGGCATCGTTTCGCCCGCCTAGTCGTCAGTGTTGTTCGCCTCTACGCCTAGGCGGTGTGCCTTGGTCGCCTAGTCCTCCGCCTGGGTTGCACAGGCAGTTCACCCAATCGATGTCCACTGCCATTATTGTGCGTTGATACCATGTTGGCGATTTTCTGCCCTAATTTTACTATGGTGAGTGGAGAAGGAGTAAGGGAAGAGAGATCAGAGAAATAAGAGGAGACGAGGAAGATGAGAATGCCTAGGCGAACGCCCGAACACCTAGGCGAACGCCCGAACGCCTAGGCAAACTCCTAATCTTGCCTCTTCAACCGTCACATCGCCGGTCAAATGCTACCTTGCCACCTCATTCACGCCTTCGTCTCGCTTCACACTGCCTAGGTGAACGCCCGAGCACCTCTAATTGCCTCCTTAAATCCCCAACAATGCCTTATGTCACCTTATTGTCAAAATAAGGCGCCTGAGCGAATGCTTATGCTCACGATCCACCTGTTCTACACCATGACCAACAAAATACCCCACTGCCCTTCTTCAGAAGCAAATATGTAATTTTTTCTTTATAGTCAAATGTTGTGATTGATGATGCAGGGGACGATACTTGTGGTTGATGATGGATGCAGAAGACACGGCGATAGAGGCGGGGTGATGGGGGAAGAAGACGACGACAGTTGACAGCCGTGGTGGTGGAAGAATATAGCAATAGCGGTGGCGATATGGGTCGTTGGGGGTTGGAGGCAACCATGATCGGCGTCGTCAGGGTCGGCGGTAGTGGTGATCGGGGTTGTCGGTGTTAGCAGCAGGGGTGATTGGGGTCGTCGGCAGTGATGATCGAAGCTCGGAGGGGGATGGAGATGGAGAGAGAGAGAGAGGTGAGTGATAACTGTGACAGGTGATGGAAAGAAAAGAATAAATTAAAAAAAGAGGTGGCTAAGCACAAACATGTAACTTCACATAAAATTTATATCCCAAAATAGAAATGATTGCGTTTTGTGGGACAACAAAAAAAGGAAATCTAATTGTTTTTTAAGGGACGGAGGGATTACTGTTTTAAAACTTAATTATCAATCTACTCAATTTTAAAACTTATTTACCCACATATCACACTTTTGAAAATCGCGGTTTGAAACCAAGACTTTAAAGCAAAAATCGTGGTTTGAAACCACGTTTTCTACTTAATGGTTTCAAACCGTGAATTCTGCTTTAAAGTCGTGGTTTCAAACAGTAATTTTTAAAAGTGTGGTATGCGAGTAAATAAGTTTCAAAATGGAATAGATTAATAATTAAGTTTTAAAATAATATTATCTAGAGAAAAAACTCTATACGATTCTTTAGAGGCGCAGATGTCATGGCTGAAACCTCTGACGTCCACTATGCTCTAGGGCCATTCTTTAAACCCAACAAAAGTCCTCGTCTTTCGCGCTACTAGTTCCACCCCAACTTTTAACAGTTCGCCACCAATATATGCATTTCTTATGGCTCTTTTTGTAATATTTTTGTCAAAAACATTATTTTTAGTTACAATTTGAAATGGAAAGAAAAGCTTTTTTCCAAGATAATGAGAAAAAAAGTAAAAACATCAAGGAAAATTTTTTCTCAATCAAACAACCAAAATAGAACAATGTATAATACCCACAAATAAGAATATTAATGTTTAACACTCTACAAAAGGTTATAAAAAATATATATAACTTATATCCAAGAACCAGTAACAAGAAACCTAAAATCTGGGGTTCAATAGTATTGATAAAAACTTTGCCTACGAAGCCACCTCTATCTCCATTGCTGTAAATAGAGGGTAGGTTTTTTTTAATAAAGGCAACAATTTGAACTTAAAGTAATGCTAAGTTGGCCTCTTTTTTTTTTTTTTGGTGTTGGGGGGGGGGGGGGGGGGTTTACAAATTGATTCCAAGATATGATGCAAAGAATATATACTTCGATGAAAGTTTCGGTATTAGTTTTGACAGCATAAAAATTGTTTAACTTGACAAATACTGTATATTTTACTTTTGCATTTCCATATTTTTTAGGGTAATGTCTATAACAACGTGCTTCCTCAAGAGTGCTTAGTTTAACCATTGTGATGGTCTATTTTTGTACCCCTTACATCACTCTGACAACTGTAACTCATGGTAATATGGCTTCATATTGTTAAATAAAAGGCAATTAGTAAGAGAATTTCCAGAGACGTATGATATGCACATAAAGAAGTTGTGCTAATTTGGATAATCAAAAGTATAATTGTGAAATTAGCGTCCCTCTGAATGCTTCGCACTAATTAAATGAAATAAAAAATAAAGTTGGTAAAAGAATCAGGAAGCATGCTGTGTATAAAAAAGTTCAACTATCAGATAATGATGGTAGAGAAAAGATAATGAGACAGAGGAAGACATAAAGTTTTTGTAATCAAGTGTTTACTACGATGAATATTTGACCAATGACATATGCATTAATTGTTCATTTATTTTTTTCATTTTCTCTTTAGCTGGTAATGGCAAAAATGTTAATAAACTATTTCATAGGGTTATAGTTGTCCAAAAAATGATTTCACACATTCATACTTTTATAAGTAGTATAGATGAAGCGAAGTCAATATTCATGGTTATAGTGAATATTGTAAAATTCAAAAGTGATGCCTGCGTAGACTAAGAAAAGGAAAGAAGAGGGTGATAAGAGTGTACCACCCCTTGGCCTTATTGCTATATATTTACAAATCCTTCTAGATTATATTTGATCGTCATTGTACATGCTTCTAGCGACATTAATAAATATAAATAGAGGAAATAATAAGCAAAGTGTGTAGATGAAAGTTCCAATTTTTCCTTCTAGAATTGTGAGTCATGATCCTTTCGGATTGTGTATCGTACATGTGAGAACCGCTACTTGGATAGTATACTCCTATAAAAACTTTGCGAATCGAAAAGCCTAGGTCAAAATCACAAAGACGACTCATTCTACTTTGTCAAACATGGCACCGATGATTTCCTCACCATTTCTCTATCCTTGACTAATCATCGTACCAACCCCCACAAGCCACCCTACATCACCATCTGCCCCCCGCGCTATTTCTGTCACTGCTACCAACACACACCAAGCCCCACTCCCCATCGTGTTATCACCTCAGGCCTTCCCATAACCCCTCCCTCATACCCGCTGATAGCCCACTAACAGCTCCTTCCATAGCCTCACCCACCGATCAAACCATACCATTGCTACACCACCATCACCATCGTCGCACTACTATCACCAGTCGCCATTATTGGATCTACGCTGCGCAACCATAACCACCGCACACACAACGTCACCACCGCACACGAAGCCACTAGATCGACATCACCATTTACTCACCATCACTATATCCGCGCGCGCGTAGCTCCCCCGCTCCCCCAACCCAATCACACACCAAGTTGATTGACGATTAATTGATCGAAAACTCTGTTCATAAATAGAGTTGATCTACCTTCGACTACTAATCAATGCAATCTTCGTCTTCCAAGCAAGAGGTAATTGGGCATGGGTATTGGCTTAATGTATTGGCTAACATGCCAATGCCTACACAGTTGTATTCGCTTAGAGTCAATTAGCATACACGCCTTACGACTTCCAACTATTCTTCCTTATTAAGATATGTGTATGTGTAAAGATTTCTATGTGTGTATGCATTTCTCTCTATGCAGATTGGTGGTGGTCTTGTGGTGTTGGGTGGTGCGGTGGTTGTGGTTGGTGGTGTTGGGATGATGTAGTGGTGGTGTTGAGGTGGTTGAGTTCAAGGGAGCTAAGCAAGACAATTAGGGAGATGGGGTATAAAAGTTGGAAAACTTTTGGGATGTGAATAGCTACAAACACTTGTCTAGCAATAATAAATAATTATTAAATATTTTTAATGGCTTTATTTAGTAATGTAAAAAAGGTGGCGTTAAGAATTGCCACTAAAGAGTTAGCAAAAATGTCACTAACTATATTTTAGAGATCATTAATTATTGTTATACAAGCATTTCTAACTATTTTTTACGATCAGAGTAACAACACAAGATTATCCTTAAAAATGAGTGGTATTCCACTTGGAGGCCATGTTGATGTCACAGGAATGCCATCTTGGACGCAATAAGCAAACTGACTATGTTGTCCTTAAAAAAGTAACTGGCGTGTGGTTAAATGTCATCCTGACCTTTATCTAGTGCCATAATTCAAGATTTTGTAAATCTTGGTGGTGAGTGTCAAAATTAGAACCATAGGGTACAAGATGAGTTGACTACTAAGTATGAAGTGCTGCGAAAATTTCTTCCCTATTGACGTAGTTAAGATCTTTTAAAGAGATTTAGAGGTTGTTTGATAAAACTAAATTTTAAGTGCCGGAAACATTAAGCGAATGATTCATAAAACTGAAAACTTTAACGATTGAATTTTTACTGAAAAATAAGTTAATCTATTTGGTAAATCAAAAGCAAATGTCTGAAAATTGTTCCAAGTTATTTTACCAAAATTTTGGATTTATTAATGTACTTTTATAACATTGGTTTGACCAAAATGGTGTTGGTGGTGGTGGTTGCAGTAGCAATAGAGTAATAATGGTTGTGGTGGTGGCGGCAGCGGTAGAAAGGTGTCAATGGTGACGCTAGTAGTGCGTTGAGATGTAGCGTTGGTAATCGTTGTCGTAGAGATAGGCAGCAACATGGTGGTCATGGCAGTGGTTGTACTGTAATGGATATTTAGATGGTTTTGGCAGATATGAACGTGGTGAAGGCGGTGATGGTGTGGTTGAGATGGTGATGTTAGTGGCTAGGTCGTGACAATTGTGGTAGTGGTAGCAACATGAAATAATGGTTGTGATGGTGGTTGTAGTGTGATGAAGATGGTGTTACCAGCAAATTAATTGAGGCAGCATCATAGTGGTAATTATCCTTTTATGTAGAATTATGTTAAGAAACTTTTAATCATCCCACTAAGAATTAAGTGATAAGCATTAAGTGAGTCCATGCTGGCTTAAATTTTAGACTATTTTTTGTAAGAATTAATTTTTTAAGTGATACCACATTAGGCGTTATCAAACTCACTTAATTGAGAATCACTGAAAGCTTCAAGTTTTAAGTGTTTAATTGTATTATCAAACATACCCTTAATCAGTAAACATATTTATTACTATGTCATGGGTTGTGAAAGTAACACTTTTCTAAAGGAAGAGAAAGAACGGACGCGGATCAGAGCAGCAACTAAAGACCGAATTTTATTTTGGAAATAGGAATTTACTCAACCGATTCAATTCCAGATAAAAAAAAAAACCATGAGGAGGGGGAACACATTTCATAATGTAATTGAATATCAATCATTAACTAATTTTAGCCACAGTGATAAAACCTCATTTGCCTGCCTTCGAGTAATTCCGCCACACACAAGTGCTTCCTAGCTTGAGGAAAGTTGGTAGTTTCACTCCTTGATCGCCATCTATCGCACTAGGATGGATTTATTTGGTTCTGCGTTTTTGGTGGTAAACGGAATACTGGTATCGTTTACTGTTCATAATAAGGATTTGGCTCCTTTGTATAAAGGAATTCTGATCAAATTTGATCATAAGGAGATAGTCGTGTGACGTCCCATGCCTTGTTAGTCATAACTTCGTCTGTCACGACAAGGATTTCTTTATCAATAAAATAATAATCTTTAAGCGAAAAATTCAATCGTCTGTATATTAATGGATTCGGCTAGTTCAGAGCTATGAACGAGCACAAAATAATTACTAAACCATATGTTATAGAATGGTCTCTTATCAGGGGGGTAGTATTTAAAAGGTCATTGGCCATATATTGACAATCAAAGTATATTATTCTCGCTTACATTAACAATATAGCCCAACTACGTATTTGAACCCTATTTATCAAAAATCATATAATATTACCTTTTTCTATTGGAATATAAATATTTAGTAACCTAAAGATACCTCTTATCATTGAGTTTTTCATTGAACGTCCATCGTCCACTCACTTCCAAAATTTAGTCATTCAAATGAGTGGTTGAAGATATTTTATTTATATAATTTAGCCCTAATTGATGCTTCTTTCAAATTTGAAACTCTGACCATCATTGTCTTTTTCAATTAATTTCCTAAAATCACTCCCTGAATCTCTCCAAATTAGCTAATCGCAATATTTCATTTTGACTTACATATATGTTACAATTGTTCAATCCATTCTTTCCTTTCTTTTGTTCGACAGTACGAACCCTTTCCCCATCTCAAGTGTTTTTTATATTAGTAAGCTTTTGTTGGTTCTTCTTTTTTCCTTATTTATTTTAGTAAAAGTTTTATGTGTTGCTTTCACACAACATTATTTATCTTGGATCCTTTTTCTGAATTAACTTATATATTTTGAATGTTATGTAGAAAACATGTTTCATGTATGGATGAGCACCAAACCATTTAAACCGATCCGAACTACTTAAACATAACCAATTCAATTTGAATTGTCCAAAGATCTTTTGCGATTCGGTTTTAAAATTTTCAAATCGATCTCGATTCACAGTTCACTTTTTTGAAACCGATCACAAACCTAATTGAACCGACCTATGATGTACTACTAAATTAGTTTTAGTGGCGCTCATTGACAATTTTCATATCCATGTACTAAGCAAATCTAAATAAATAAAACCTTAAAATTTAAAAGAAAAGAAAATATTGAAAGCAGTTATAATACAAAAGTCTAATTATCGATATGTCTTGTATATTTATTCATTCTTTCTTGAATATCAAACACAGTCACAAAGGCACGACTGAGATTTTACTGTATGTCTTGAATAATACTTAAATCATATGTTAATACGAGTAGTTAAATATTGAATGTAATAAGGTTATGTGCAGTTTAAAAAAATTATAACTTCAATTTTGAATTACATTTAGATCCAATAGTATGTTTGCAGGGGGACACCTTTTTAAAATGGACACAAACGGATACAATCCAAACCATTTAAATCGACTAAATCGAACCGTCCAGAACAATGATGTTTGGTTCGGTTCGGTTCAAGATTTTTCAAATCGACGGATAACTATTTGGTTTGTGATTTGACTCCAAAATCAAATCAAATCGAACCATACTTACCTCTACTTTCACATCCAATGATTTTAGACGACCTTCATTTTGGTTTCGTCTTTTTTGCCCATATTTTGGTGCTTCTTCTCAAGATTGTAGTTTTCTAATTTTGTAGCGTTCGAAAGTTTTAGGAGTTGGACACTTATGTCGATTCAAGAAAAGAAAAGTTTCAGTTGAAGAAGAGTTTTAGTGCATTTCTTAGTTGCCTTAGAATTTGATAAATTTATGTTCTACAGTGAATCTTTATGGGCCAAGGTAGACCTTTTATTTTTCTTTTTTGTTTTTATCCTACTTCTTCAATCATCTCATTTGTTACCGAATTTCTTTCTTTTAGTTGCTTGTTCCAATGTTATCTTTTTTTTTTCCTTCCTTTATTTTGATCTCATGTGCAATTTTTTTGTGACTTTCTTTATAATTAAAGGATACTAAACGCTACATTTTTTTCCTTATTAATATATTACAAAATAAGGTCAACACTTCAAGCATACCCCTTACAATCTTCTAGCGTCTTATAAAAAAGATTCATTGTTGGATATTAGGTCTACGAGGTACATAAAATCCCTCAAATACTCTTCCTGTTTCAGGTAATAATTGTTTTCTTTCTTATTCTTCAGCTTCTACATGATACTTTTGCAAAATAAATTAATAATGTTTTGAATTTTTTTTTTACTTCAATGACTTTCTTCATCCACGCCCCCTTCCACTATGGATTTCAAAAATAAAAGAAGTGTCCAGTTGCTAAATATTCGTGATTGTACATTCTACCGTTTTACTTCGATTTTTTTTTTTGGGGTTTTGTTATAAGCAGTACCACAACACATGGGGTTTGTCTTTTATTTTTTCATCAAAAGTTTTTGAAGATTCTATCTTTTTGTGACTGTTTAAATATACATGCCTATTGGTCGATAGCATAATTTTTAAACTAGAATTAATTATTGTTCTCAACCTATCTTTGTCATACTCATGGACCCACTGTAGGTCACATTTTGCACGACACGTCAATATAGTCAACAGTCAATTTTCAATGCTCACGATTGGTCAAAGCAAATCACGCTCAAGTCATGTGCATTTTTTTTCCTCATATTCCTTTTTCGCATTTGTTGTCCATCAAGAAACTTATTTTTTTACCCGATTAACGGAAACACGCTCGTCGCACCTTGGCCATCAAGCCCCGTTTTTGGCTAAGTGAGCAATGTGGGCGTACCTTGACCAAGGGCCAAGAGAGGTTGGCCTCAACCTTCCCTTGAGGGTAGGCCTCGACCACCCTCAAGGGGGGTTGGCCTTGGCCTACCGCTTTGAGCCCATATTCCTCTCTTTGGTTAGGAACTATGTGAGTGCCATACCTGCAACACCCTTCGTCATGCTCGTGCACCATACATGAGTCACATTGCCCCGACACAACGCTGACTTCTGCGATAGATGTCGCCTCACCCGTGCACCGTTCTTGCGTCACGTGCCCCTGACACGATGCCCACTTCCACGACAGACGTTGCCTTACTTGTGCACCGTTCTCGCATCACTTGCCCCCAGCACGATGCCCACTTCCACGACATAATCACCAAACCATGCGTCGTTCTTACGTCACGTGCCCCTGACGCAATGCCCCTTTCTGCCACAGACGTCGCCACGCCCTTGCGACGCTTACATGTCATGCCCCTGGCAAGATGCCCTATTTTGCGACAACCGTCACCGAGTCCGTGCGCCACTACCATGTTATGTACCCCTAGGCATCACACACAACCGCCATGCTACTAATACAATCACTTCCCTTGACTCTTTGACATATCACCGTGCCCCCTCTCCCCGGTGTTGGTCCATCGATCCACCACACCATGTGCCCCCGTCTTGGACGTGGAACACGCTTCGACTTGCTCTTCGAAATGTGTAGCATTTCAAGGGACTTTGCTCACAGTGCTCCAGCATGAGGACCCTTCGCAAGGAGATAAGTTTGCTCTCAAAAACAATATCTCTACCTGGGGAGACACTAGGCAAGCCTGAACTATGATCACATCGCACTCACGTTATCGTTGATTGTCAATGCCCCCAGGATGAAGAGTCCCGGGTCACTCCGAGATTGGAGTAGGTCTTTGAAGGGCATCACGCCTAATCTGCCTAATAGTCGGGCATAGAGACCTCCCTTCCCCCTACTGTCAAGTTATCCATATCTCGTAACACACCCCGTGGGACTGAGTATGGGCTTTGGACCTATGGATAGAGCAAGGGCGTTATCTGATCATGCTAACGCTGTGTGACCAGTTTCTTCAGACAGGTAGAGTGAAGCTATATGTGGCAGGCAACGCGAATATAGGAGCTGATAGTCCAAAGGAGCACTGACATTTGTGGACCCCTAGTGACATGTCACTCCCAAGGGATGAATGGTGACGTGTCACTCCCGAGAGATGACATGCGTCAACTAATTACACGAGCATACTTTTGCCTATAAATAGTGGACTTTGAACTTCATTTTAGACAAAAGACAGCTTCATTTGCTAAAATCATTTTCTCACTCTAGAATTCAGAGCTACAAATTTCTAGAAAGAGAAACATAATTGGACATAACGTTCAACCGTGACATCAAACTGCAACATTGGACCTTGATTTGGACCCCAGCTTGGACTGTCGACTGTCGGCCTTATTTACCTCAGCCTTCGTCCTCACAACACTGCCACTCCTCAGGCCCTATCTAGGAAGCCTTGCTCTCTGCCCTTATTTTATCCTGACTATGTCCCAGTATTGTACATCTGACAATTAACTCGGACTGTATCCTTTGTGGCAGCTCCATGTAAGCTACGAACTCACTTCCTTGGCATCAACTATTTGAAGTTATTCTTCTTATATCTCATAAAAAATTCATTTCTTAAGGCTTAGCTTAAGCATTTTTGAGTTTGACGTTTCTTGGGTCATCTTATATATAATGTAGTTTTTTATATCCCTCACACAGACTTTCAAATCATTTAAGTATGTTTGTTACCTAAAAGTTTGGGAGGCTAAACCATGTGTCTTTCATTTAACATATTTGCTTTGGTTGTGGTCATTCAAGGTACATAATATTGTTTATAATGTTGACATTTAAAGAAATTCATGTTCTTCTTTCATGTGTTTTTGATACATGACTTTTCCATAACATAGTTATATTACGAAATCCATTCAAGTGGTCAGACAAACTTTCTATAATTCTTACACAGTGCTCTGCATGCAACACGAGAGGTCAAAGCTAGTTGACGATTAAAACATTGATTTTTAATGAAACCACGTCACCATGGAGCTCATTAGTTGTACGCTTTCACTGATTTCTTACTGGTTAGAGCCAATCAGTTTCGTTGGTTCAAACAAGACTGACTTCAATTAGTCTTCTGTTCATGCTCTATTGACTTCCGAAAAGATCCACAGAAACTGAAAACAAGGAGTAAGTTCAATTAAGGTACGGCATTTTTCATTCTAGCTAGTAAATTTGACAGCGTACTAGTGACTTGGCTATTATAGTCCGTTTTTTGTGCTACTCTTGATTGTTACACATATTCTGACTAGGAAATAAGTTTTTACAGTACTGTTGTTGTAAAGAAATTGCATTAACGTGTTGGGATAAGATTAGAGATGTCAATGTGCCGGGCTTGGGCCAGCCCAGCAGGCCAGATGTGAAAAAGGGCCGGGGCCTTCCCAAATGGATTGAAAATCGGGCCGGCCCGGCCCAGATGAGGGGCTCATCTATGCCCAGTCCAAGCCCCGGCCCTAGGCCTAATATTTAGGGCCGGGCCCAAGCCCAACCTTTTTTTTTCTTTCAAAAATTCTTATTATTCAAAGTAAACACTTTAATTGTAGTTTATTATATTGTAAGCAAATTGTAATGTAGTATTATGACTAAGATTCTATAATGGATTATAAGATTTGTACATGTAGTAATATGTGTATGCAAGCAACTAAAAATGCCTAGACACGCACATATATATGTTGTAATATGTGTGTAAACAATAATATTTCTAACATTCACATATAAACTTGAAGGGCTTTCACACACACACACACACACATGTATATACATATATGTATATATATGTATAGGGTCGTGATCCATTGCTAGCGCTAGCACGTTGCTAGCGCTGTTTTCCGTCCGCTACATAATGTAGCGGACAATAACTTACCGTCCGCTACATTATGTAGCGGACGGTGCTAGCGCTAGCAACAGATCAGCTCCCCCATATGTATATACATATACATATATGTATATGTATATACATATATATGTATATATATAGATGTATGTATATATATTACTTACAATGAAATAAAATAAGGTAATTATTTATAGTAGGTTGTGGAAAAATGTTAGACTTATCTAATGTATAGGAAAGTTTATGATTTGAATGAGAGATATTAATTTAAAATATTGAGAGAGAGAGAGAGAGAGAGAGAGAGTTGTGACGTAATCTTAGAAACTGGTTTTAGGTGAGACAAGTTGACGTGAAAGAGAGAAACGTGAGAAATTCATTTGATTAATTGATTGCCAAATGACGTAGTATTAAGCATCCTCTCAGCTTGAGCTTTACTATACATATAATAATACGATAATATGATTCCAAATAATAGACGTCCCATTTAAATATATCCTTTAAATTATAATTTATTCTTTGTACTCGTCATGATCAAACAAAATGAAATCCTTAAACGATCTACGACAATTTATTTAGTATGTCATTCAACCTTGGCCATGTTCAGATTCTTTTTTTTTTTGGCAATTTACTTTTTTTTAATCACTAACATGCCGCAGTGGCTTGTTGTTCTATATTAACAAAAAGTTACGATTTTAGTTAATTTAGATGTGAATTTAGCCTCATTTGTTTTAATTTCAGCTCTATAAGATCTCCAGGCATGCACACTTAGTAGTAAATAGACAAATATTTCAAGAAAGAAACCTGTTATTTTAAAGGGCTTGTGGAAAAATCCCATGAAATTCGGTAAAAAAGCTGCTACAGTCATCAACATATTTAAACTTCTAATCGAGACTAAAAGGGTTGTCTAATAAGAAGAAAAACTTGTAGTCTGTAAGAAAAACTTCTAGTAAAACTTGTATAGCTCAATTCTAGTAAGAAGAAAAAAATAATAAATGGCCTTAAAAACCCTCTAAACCTCCCAAAGTAGTCAATAATGTAGGAGAAATTTTCCCACCATTTAAGTGACCTTTTAGGGCTAAAAGTAGGGCTGTTTTAGGGCCAGAAGTAGGGCCTCTTTAGGGACAAAATTTGGGCCTTTTTAGGGTCGAAAAGGGGACCAATTACGGGCCAAAATTTTGGCCAACAGGGGGCCGGGTCGGGCCAGGTCCTAAAAAATGAGCCAGTTTCGGGCCAGCCCATTTTTAGGGCCTGATCGGGCTTTTTAGGACTGGGTCGGTCCTGGATAAAATGACCAAAAAATAGGTCTGGCCTTAGTCCTGGCCCAAGGTCCTACGGGTTAGGGCCAGTATTATTCATCTTTAGGCCATGGCCAGCCTGGGCCTATTTAGGGCCGGGCCAGCCTGGGCCTATTTAGGGTCGGACCAGTCCCCGGGCGGCCCGGCCCTTTTGACATCTCTAGGTAAGATCCAAAACGTAGTTGGTTAGTGAGTTGGAATAGCCCAGGTGAACTCCATAATAATGCCCCCCCCCCCCCCCCCCCCGCTGACTTTTTAGGAAGTTACTAGGTTTCAATGATTAAGCTTGAACGGAAGTTTAAAGTGAAAAGAAGCATTATTTACCAAGTCAAACAAGGTAGAAAATGACAATAATGATCAATCTACCTAATGAACCAATTAGACATTGATTCCGTCCCATTAAGCCGACTACAAGCACAAAAATCTTTTTACAAGAAAGAGAAATGAGAAAGATAAGAGAAAAGCATACTTAAACAGGCTTAGAGAAAATTGTTTCCTTCCATCTTTCTCAATGAAACTTTTGTTACGAGGACATCAAACCCATTCTGCTACCTGAAAAGCTAAGAAACAAAAGAGTCTGTTTGAAATCACTTTCCGTTTTGATTTTCTATTTTTAAAAAATAAAAAACAAAACTAGTTTAATTTTTATTTTTTACAAAAACAAATGAGTGTTTGATTGTCCAGTTTTTTTTTTGAGTTTTTTTTTTGTGGTGGCAGTGTTGGGGGTGGCTGGCGGGTGGTGGTGGACAGCGGCAGTGGTTGGCATCTGTGCCGACGGGGCAACGATGGCCGACAGCGGTGGGTGGTGGCGATTGGGATGGGGGTATATCAAAACAAAAACCAAAACTCCAAAATGGGAGTTTTAAAAAATAATCGTGTGTTAAAAATTGGTTTTAAAAACAAAAGGAAAAAAAAACGAAAACTGTGTGTCAAATACGTTTTTTCTCTCCAGTTTACAAAACTGGATAAAAAACTAAAAACTTAAATGTTACCAAATGCTACCTAAGCTTTTTGGCATAAGCCGCCCCTATTGTTACTATTGTGTATAACATTTAAATAGGTTCCACTTTTCGAAGGAAATTACTATTGGCCACCCTTCAATAAGTCGGGGGCTTTCTGAGCAGAGAGCTACCTATTGAACTGATTAGGCATTGATTCTAATTATTGTGATGCTTTAGTATTATAACGCGTGAACTTCTGCTAATGGGTAAGTGATAGTTTGAATTTTCTAAAGTTTGAAACACGAGGGAATAGGTACGCAAGCGAACCAAGCTTTTGGTGAACAAAGTTTTCGCTCATTTAAAGCCCGTTCGTGATCGTTCGCATAATAAATGAATCGAGCTTGAACGCAATATTTTTGCTCCTTAAATATACGAGCCAAGCTTAAAGTTTGCATAACTTGACTTGTTACAACTCGTGAACATTGAGGTGCGTATAGTTAAACAAGCTGAGCAGAGCTTTAAACGATCGGTTAATTTGTTTGTAGATAAAATACTCTATACCTTGGTTACATAAAATAGGTTGCACAATCCTAGGCAGCGTTTGAAATTATTTGGTTTTCAGTTTTTTTTTCAATTTTATAAACTGGAAAAAAAAAATGCGTTTGACACACAATTTTTCGTTTTTTTCCCCTTCAATTTTGAAAATAGGACTATTTTTTAAAATTCTCATTTTGGAGGTTTACGTTTCCAGTTTTGGTTTTTGTTCTGAAACTACCACCACCTCCCATCGCCTGCTGCCACAGGCCATCGCTGACCGCTGGCAGCAGCAACCACCGTCACCGACCACCCCCACGCCCCATCACCGCCACTGCCCACCGTAACCACCACAAAAAAAAATTTAAAATAAAAAGTAAATAATTAAATAAAAATTTTTTTTAAATAAAATTGGGTAATCAAATATCTAATTTTTTTTAAAACAGAAAACTAACCGATTTCAAACTGATCTTATCGTTTCTTTAATAATTTTGCATATTTTCAGTTGACATCGGCTTTTCTCCTTTCTTTCATAGACCATACCCATTTCCCTTCCCGTTTCCCGTGGCCCTTTCCAGACTCCAACACAATACTCCCCACCCCTCCGCCTCCGTCCACCCCCCCAACGCCTCCCTCCACCTCCCACGCCTCCCGCATATACACTTGTTGATTATCAGACATGGATTTGTAGCAGTGGAAGACGAAGAAGAAGGCTATAAGTTGTTGGCCTTTGCTCCCAAATTTAGTTGCAGTACTCTCACCGGAAGTTCATCAACCGGTACATCATTTTTTGGTTTTTATCTCCGTATTCTAGTTTCTGAAATTCAAATATATTTCAAGTCTATTTTAGTTAGATGAACATGGATACCGATCGACCTGAATTCGAGCACGAGCTTAAACTCGGCTCATTTAATTATGCGAGTCGAGCCGAGTAGCAAAATTTAACTGAACCGAGAGAGAGAGGGGGGGGGGGGGGGGAGCTGGACAGTTATATGCACAAAATGGAGGTTAACCCAATTCTAAGCCTTCAAGTTCCATCCCGTGCCTTTTCTATTAAATCTCGTTACTAGACACACTAAAACTTTGACAATCTCTGACTTTCAAAAAGGATAGTTCAGCACATATAAAGTCATAATCATGTTGAACGGAAATAAAGCTCAAGTTTCTAATTCTCCCTTGATAGGCAGGCTCATGATAGTTCCAGAAAGCATAGGTCTCCATCAGGTCCCTTCCTTCGACTTCCTAATAATCTCCGGCCACATCTAAAATTCACCCAATAGCAAATACAATCCACATCACCAGATCACACAGCAAAATTCACCAAACGCCCAAGAAACACTCAATACATAAAACATCAAAAACAACAAACTCACTTCAGGCGTGGTGCGCGGATAGTGAAATGACCCTGACTGCAAAATCCTTCTCTTTCCATCAATAACCAGTGCTTTTTGATCATATGTAACGGACCTAGAACCCCAGCTCCCAATAATAACCTCCAAAAATCTGAATTACAAACAAAATTAGCTCTAATGGTGGATTCCCTCCCACATTTAAACTCAAGTGTACACACGCACACGCACACACACACACACACGCACAAGCGCATATATAGATGATAGATGTTTGTTCTATGTGGAAGGTATGGATTTGTTTTGAGCAATAGGTGGTATTGAAAATGGAAACACATATGGAAATGCCGGGGATAGGAGCGTGCTGTTGATAGATTCAAGGGCTAGGGTACAAACTTGCGAATTACAGGATGTGGGCGAAACTGGTTTTTTATCTTTGTATATTTGTGTCGTTCTGTTTTTTTGGCGATAAACGGGTAACAACGTTATCATTTGCTGTTCATAATAAGGATTTGGCTCCTTTGCTTAAAGGAATTTTGATCAAAATTGATTGTAATGATATCGTTGTCCCACATCCCATGTCGTGTTTGTCATAACTTTGTTTGTGCCTAAAAATATTTTATTATCGACAAAACGTCAATATTTAAGTGACAAATTCAATTGTTTATAAAGTATTGGACTGGTTTGTTCAGGGCTATGAAATTGACTCCACAGTGATGGGGCACAAAATAAATACTACATACACGAATGCTCCCTTAAGGGTGAGGTAGCGTTTGAAACGTCCTTTGCCATCTATTCACAATCAAGTCCATTATCCTCACTTACATTAACGATCAAGTCCGGTTATATGTTTGAATCGTTATATGTCAAGATGACGTAAATTGCCCTTTTCTTTTGGAATATTAGATACTTAGTAACCAAAAATATTCTTCTCATCATTGATCTCTCATTGAACGTCCATCTCCCGCTCGCACTCACACCTCATACTTAGAGCACCCTCCGCTACTTTAGCCGTTGCCAATTCAACGGACCACCACCCATTTTCCGCACATAATTCCTCCATGAGCAACTCCTCCGACCGCCCCACAACATCCATCGAGGTTCAAGCTCCTCTGAGTACAGTCTGAAAACTTCCACACTGGATGTTTATGCTACAAAATATTCACCGCTCCAAAGTTGCATATTTTTTTTCCTTTAAGGAATTCATAAATAGCGGACTGTATTGAAACATTCATGAACAAAGGGCATTTTAAGCACTACCGTGTACATAATAGACCATTTATACATCTTATGGTGCTTTGACTTTTTTGCTCCTGAGTTTGACCAGGGTCCAAATTGCTGATTTGAACTCAGATTTTTAACGAAGCAAAAAAGATATGTCGTTTCGAGACATCATGTCACCATTGGGCTCATTAGCGTGTTCACTGATATCTTACCGGTTAGAGCCAATAGGATCTATTGGTTCAAGCAACACTGACTTCAATCAGCCTTCTGTTCATACTCTGTTTGGCTCCCAAGAAGATCCACAGAGACTGAAAACGAAGATTCAGTTCAATTAAGGTAGGACACTCTTCATTCTACCCCATAAATTTGATCTAAGCAAAGGGCTCGTCATCCAATTCTTCCTCATCACCAACCAAATAGGTGATTGCTACTCAAAATTCAGGTCTTCAGTTTTTGGGATCTACTAAGTGTACCAGTGATTTAGCTATTATGGTCTGCCTCTTGTGCTACTTTTGATTGTTATGCATTTCCTGACTACGAAATAAGTTTTTACTGTTCTTTTGTTGTGAAAGGAATTCATTAGCATATTGTGGTAAGATTCAAAATGTAGCCAGTAAGTGAAGCAGAACAGCCCAGGTGAACTCCACAATAACGTCCCCTTGACTGTTTAGGAAATTACTAGGTTTCAATCGATTAAGCTTCAATCGAAGGTTAAAAGTGAAAAGAAGCATTATTTACCAAGTCGATCGAGGTAGAAAATGACGAAAATGATCAACCTACCTAACTGAACCAATTATGCATATTCCGTCTAAGCCAACTACAAGCAGCAGAACTCTGTTTGTATGAAAGAGAGAGGAGAGAGATAAGAGAGAAGCAAACTTAAACAACCTCAGAGAGAACTGCTTCCCTTCGGTCCATCTTTCCGTAAATGGAATTTTTGTTAGGTGGTATTCTGACACATTCTGCTACTTGAAAATTAAGAAACAGCAGACTAAGCTTTTGGGGCATATGCCACCACTCCTATTACTATTGGATATAACAGTTCAATAGGTTCCACTCAAGAAGTCAAAGGGAATTTTTACTGGCCAACCTTCCATAACTCGGGGGCATTCCCAGCAGACTACCCAATGAACCAATTAGGCACTGGTTCTGTTTATCATGACGTGTGAACTTGTGCAGATTGGTAGTTGATAGTTTGAACGTATTATAGTTTGAAATACGAGGGGTTATGCGTAAGTATGGTTGCTTGGAATGATGGAGGCGTCTGTGACATTGTTTGGGGTACATTTATAGACCCCTATGAACTTGGTGTAGAAAGGGTGTCGGTAACACCTTATTGTACCTAAAGGTATAAATATCAAATGTAGGCTAGCATAGCATCGATAATGCATCAGTCTATTGCGGATTTTAGAATTAGAGTGGAAAACGGAAAGATAACTGCAAGTTGTATGACAACAATTGTGGTATTCTCTTGTTTCGTTCACCAAACCGGAATAACTGTAAATGTTTGCAAGGAGATTCTTATTGTCGCAAAAGGTGAAACTAACCTATGTAACATGCATCATTAGAGAGATGATGGAGCCATGCTAAAGTCCTCTGATTGTGTTAATGATGTACCATGGAAATATTAGATTACTAGTAAAGTGCATGTCCTTTGCACGTGAAATTGTGATTCAAATAACACGAAAGAATGCCACATTGTTAGTTAATAACTAATAACTCACTTTCATTACTATGTGACCACCAACCAGCTTGAGTCAAACTACTTGTCAATTTCACATTGAAGTAACACCTATAAAGTGTAAACATCCAAAATAGAAGTTGATATATGCTTGCGCACTTGTAGGGTTCCGTGCTACTTTTAGTTAAAAAGATTCTACTTTTAGCACCATAATCACCAATCACGCAACATTTTAATTTAATCTACTTCGACATCAAAAGGTATAAAATTTCAGTCCAGTCTAGCTATATAGCCGCTCTATGCTTGATATTAAGCTACACATGGACTTTGTTTTGTGAGCTTTCAAATTTGAAAAAAGGAAAAGTACATATGATGAGCAATTAACAGAATATACAACCTCCTTGGTCCTAAATTTCTCACGATTTATTACCGGCTAGAAACTGATTTCCCTTCATCATAATCTTTTTCTAGAACCCTCGTGCAAATGCATCTCTGACTGTTCTAAGAAAGTATTAAGGTGTTTCACCATTTACACTTTGTTTATAAAGATATCTAGTGTTTAAGTTTGTTTACCGAATTAATTTATAGATGTAAATACTTCTGTTTATGAAGCTAATTAGGCGATATTTAATAAAGGAAAAACATCTATATACATTTATAAAAACACCTATAGGCTTAAATGGCTAATCTTTTCTTTCTTTAAAGTACCCTTTTTTTAATTGATATTTCCATAAAAGATTAAGGGTGAGTAAGGGTATTTTTGACTTATAACATTTCTTTCCCATTAAATACCCTTTCTAAATTAGAGTTTATTTAAAAATGAGGGTGTTTTGGACTTCTCATAGGATATCAAGCATCTTTCCTTAAAATATGATTATTAGAATATATGTTTTTGTTAGAGTTAAGGATTGTTTTGACTTTTGATTAAAAACTTTTCTTTTTATTAAATACCTATTTTTAATAAGTGTTTTAAAAAATAAGGATTTTTTTTTTTACTTTTCATATAATATCATGTCTCTTTCGTTAAATTATCTTTATTGGAATATATGCTTTTACCAGAGTGAAGGAATGTTTTGACTTAAATTACAATGGAGTTACTACTTTTTCTATAATAGAGTTGCTACATCTTCTCCGTCATATTCGATTAAAGAAAACAACTTGTAGAGAACATAGTTTCTGAAGCCTTTTTTGAAAAATATAATATACCTAAGCTAAATTCAATATTTTGTCAAAAAATCAATCCTTTTTAATTTTGTATGGAATATGTCTAAGTTGATGTGTATGCTACAGATTTGAATTTTCTGCATATATATAGATTTCAATACAAACATATTAGTACATTGAAACTGTCTTAAACTTGAAGTTTGATTCTAGATATTTAATACGGACATATTGATAAATTTATGTGTTAATTTGTGTTCGGTAAAACAGTGGATTCTTATAATTTTGGGACTCATGTCCTCAAGGTTAGGGTTAATTACAGTCAATGGTATTAAATTTTAAAAGGTAAAGCCATATTGATCCGTTAAAAAATATATTTTTTGGTTATGTCGATATGTACTTTTTAAATGTTGATACTCCCTTCATTTTGTATCTACAAGGTATATAAAATATAAAATTTTACAAATCCTAAATTTTCAAACTAGGGTTTTAACCCAAATTCTCTCCCCATCCCGTCACCGCACCTTCCTCGACAAGCACTTAGTGTGAAAGTCAGCAAACTGGCCTAACCTCACTAGCCACATCATCCCAGCACCAGCGAACGCCGGTGGTGGAAGGCTGCTCTGGTGGTAGTTGATGGCGGCAGCTGCCGTGGTGTTGCGTTATAATTTGATGCAAACAAGAAATTTTATACATCTTTCAAATTTTAAACCTCAAATTCAAATTTTCATTTCTGTCCATTTGGTTTGTTAAATTGTGATGGTTTGTTGCAAGTGAGTAGAATGAGAAAGCCGTGACAGTTGATTGGGGTGAAAAGGCTGAAAAAAAGTGAAAAAGCTAAACAACACCATGATGGTGGGATGTGATTGTGGCTGTGGTTGTTGCTGGTTGGGGGGGGGGAGGGGGAAGGGGCTTGTGTATGTGGGTATGTGTGCATATCGTCTATGTGTGTGTAGATGCGATGTATGTATATGTTGTCTTTGTGTGTGTTGGAGCTCAAAAGTCTAAATGGATGATGGTCGTGGTAGTGGTGGTGGGGTTGTATGGGTGAGATGAAAAGATGATGAATGAAATTCGAAGAATTACATTCCTAAGTGACTAACATTTTGATCTTTACATTCTTTCAGTATTTTCGTTCGGTCAATGGACATAAGTGTTATTTATTCCAATTAATGTGCATACTTGTAATTTTATCCTAACATCAAGGTCATGGATGTAATTAACCCTATAATTTTCTTAGCTCTCAAAACCTTATGCCATAGGTATTATGTTTTTTTTTTCTTTTTATTTTGATGATACAGGTCTTTATCTAATGAATGATCTGGGTTAAATATTCTTGATGAACTTTTGTTGAATTTTATCTATATTAAAACTGTAATGCGTATATATAAATATAGAGTGAAAAACCTAGGTTTGTGAACATCATTGAAGTTACTTAATTTATTACTACTATCTGATATAAACTTCATACATACATTTTGTAGTATGGAAACACATACACATGTATATATACTTTTTAGATGAATACGTAAAGTCTGTGTTAAAAATAAAAACTTATGGTAAATATATGCTAAATTACATCTATAACTAAATTAATAGCCTTATTTTACTATTACGATGAACAAGGTCATGCTAGATAAATATAAAAGAGAGCTTTAAAGTACACTATCAAGAGAAACTTAGGCTACACTATAGATTTTTTATTTGAAAAGTAGAAAAAAGAAGGTATAATTAAGATTAAGCATCGTTTTAGAAAAATTACACTCGAACGTTGGAACTTAAAGATAGAAAAAGTTGAAAAAGACTTGTTTTATTTTTTAATCCTAAAATAAGAGATACATAAAATTTATACTCTCTTCGTACCAAATTATTTGATCATATTTGACACACGTTTATTTAAGATATACGTCTTATTATATAAGTTTCTCATTCTATCCCAAAAGAGAGGGGCAGGACGAAATTGATTCAGTAGAGAAAAATGGGCTGGTGAACGACTAAATTTGGAGAGAGAAGTAGAATAAAGAAAAAGTCTACAAAGGGTAAACTTGTAAAAACAGCTACAAAATCTTTTTTAATTTGAAAACTGATCAATTTTTTTAGGACAATCCAAAAAAAAAATAATTAATATTTTTTTTGAGACTAAGGGAGTTGTAGAATAGATCATCACCAAAAGCAAATAAACTGTAGGGAATATTTGACCTCCAATAATCATCGATACAAGAAATGGCCATAACTGGGTAGAAAGAACATGATATGTAATGAATGATACTGAAAATCATAAGTGATGATATTTTGAACTTTAGTAGTGATGCTTGCTGAAAAAAGTGCCAAAACTCTACAAGTGAATGATATAAAAACTTTAGAAAAATTATTGAAAGCTAGGGCTACTTAATTTGTTACTTTAGGAGTTCAGTTTCTCTATGTGTCCTGATAGATCTCTTGAGCCTGATTGATTCTCGATTTTAAAAATATAACATTTAAGTTCTTAGCCCATTTCATCTTACAAACGTTATTATACATTTATTAATAATAACTTCTTCATGTTAGGCAATTTATTTTCGACAATCCTTTTTGAGGTTTTTATTGAACTTTCGTAATACAACTTAATTATAATGCAAACTTTTTCTTGATTTCACTTGCTAGACATATATGTGCCATCAAAACATAATACTTGACAATTGACAACTACAATATAAACACTTGATATTAATTATCTCTAAAAACTTTCTTTCATTTTTACTCAAACTTGTAATGTTTCGTGAGACTTAGATATTTGTGGGAGATGTTTGAAGCTAATTGCAATGCCAGTGTACCTTGGATAACAAGATATAATATGGAACAGTCAGAATTCTGTTTAGTGGCAACTTGATGTGACGAAAGAAATAAGTACGATAGATAGTGAAAAACATTGGTGATAATTGGCGTGAAAAATTCGGGTTTGAATGTAAGATCATGTTTTGGGTAATGAACTTTTTACATTTTGAGTATTTGATTAGTAGTTAACAACTGATTTGTTATTATCGTTTAATTATAATAGTCGTATTTATTAATTTTAATTATTTTTTAACTAAGAGTTAGAATATTCTTATTTCAAATCACTTTATATCGTGCAAAGCACGTAATCCTTACTAGTACTATTAAATGTACCAGCATAGACACATATATCATAAATGCTTGACTTCAAATCCCTTAACCACACTAAAGAAGCTATTGAGCTGTAAGACATGAAATGGATCATTACGTGCTAAATTATTTAGGGCAGTAATTGTGTAGGCAGTGAAAACAACATTGATGATTATAAATTGGACCATAGAATTATATTTTCCCATCGACACATACCACACCACGTCTTGCGTTCCTTTACTTGGCACCTCTAACTCTCCCACTCTTAGCACTACTTGGCTCAAGACAACCAACATGGGTAAGGAAGAAAGTGGTCCCATAGGTTCTGGTATAGGAACACGCTCAACCGAAACAGATCGTTATCAAGTTTTTGTTAGGATGAATCTTCGATGTTGGAGGAGTTGTTCTTCTATGAGAGGCACTGGTACATGTAGACTCCTGCTAATTTCCTCATTAGTATGTGTTCGTGCAAGGCTTGATCTCTTGGACACAGACAACATTAAGGCAGAGAGAGAAAACTTTGGTTGTTAAGATTGCATAGGAAAGGTGAATAAGGCAAAGGAAAAGAATAAAAAAGAACAGAATGAGAGGTCTTTGTTGCAGTATTGTGACCATAATCACACGAATTTGTAGGATATGGCACATTAATTAGATAGGTACACTTTGGACTTTTTCTCTCTTATTTTATTACGCTCGTCGATTTGTTGATGTCATCCTAATAGGAACATTTGTTGGCTAGAAGATACTTTAGCCATTTTCTCAATGTTGGTCATGTCATCCTAAGAGAAACATTTGCTAGAAAAGGCGCACTTTCGCCCTTTTTCTGTATCTTTTTGTTCTCCTCAATCTCCGCTTATTTCGCTTGGGCACTGCTTTAGTATCCTACAAGCCAACGAGTAGCCCTAGATGGTTCTTCTTCTAACCGGAGTATTGCAATGCCGACATAATCACTATCATATGATGTATTGCCCAAGTACGTCTCTCTCTCTCTCTCTCTCTCTCTCTCTCTATATATATATATATATATATATATATATATATATATATGTTTATATATACGTATATACATATGCGCATGGATATATGTACCTTGAAATCCGGGATAAAGACTTCGTAGAGATTGTTACCAAGGCAAACAAAATTCACCAATTCAGCAGACAAGTATTACACGGCCTTGCTAAATTGAGAGCTTTTAGTAGTGAGTTACATTGGTGTGTCCATAAACCAAATGTGACAAATATATAAGTTTTCTACTGTTGTCAAATATCAATGCAATGGGAAAGCAATTTTTCTTTTTGTTGGGGTGGGGGGAGGGTTGGTGGAATGCGAGGATTAAATGGATCATGGATACATAATTATGAGTGGAAGAACATTTAATGCATATCGAATAATCTGAGCAAACATTTTAGATTCTAATCTAAGATTATAACTATTGTCGAATATCTTCTAATCGGTAAGTAAATGTTTCTACTAGTAAAATAATAAACGTATCAGATATATGAATAAAATAGTTCAAGTTCCAAGCTATTTTCGAGCTATTCTCATGTTTGATTTGAAAAGTATATAGGTATCATTATTACAAAATTAGCTGAATGTCCCGACAAGTTTCCGATATACATAAATGTGTGAAAAAAAAGAATATTCATCACTTGACTAATTGCTATATAAGTATTGCGTTTATTGTCTAAGCTTGTGATGGACGTGTTTCCTATGTATGTAAATCAAGAAGGCAGATATTTGCTACTGTGCGTCTGTAAGTTTTTGTAGTTAATTCAGCTGTTGCACTTTGGAAATTTTGTATTCTGTTGTTAATTACAGCTTAATAATTATTGAACTACTTTAGAAGAAAATTCATGAAGAAATTTGCTAATAAGAAGCAATCATAACTCATCTAGAATCTTAAATTCAGGGTAACTTGGTAAATTGTGCAAGATGTTGTCAGTAAAAGTCCGGTAACTCGTTGCTCTGCTAGTCGTATGTTTATAAAAATTCTCTATGCAAAAGAATGAAAAAAGGATTGAAAACTTTGAAAAATTTATTCAGTTTAGGATTCAAGAATACCACTGTTATGTACCTCTGAAAAAAGTGAGTTCCGCTAGTTGTTGTTTTATCAACTTTGATGGAGATTATGGAGTATCTATAGGTTAGTCTTAACATTAAGGTCTAACAATTGAATTTTTACTTAAAGTCAAAAACACCCTTAATATTATTCTAAAACTTAAAAGGGGTATTTTTTTAAGGAAATGGGCTTTTATTGCGCTAAAATTCAAAAACACCCTTAGTTTAACAAACTTTCAAACGAGAAAAATGGTATTTTAGGGAAAGAGCCTTACTACCATAGTTTATTTTCTTAATTCTAAAACTTTAAAGGGGTACTTTAAGAAATGGGCTTAGTATGGTACTCAAAGTAAAAAATCCCCTCATTTTAACAAACTTAAAATTAGAAAAGAGCATTTTAAGGGGCGGGAAAAAAAGTTGGTCGTTTAACCCCATTTATGCTTTTATATGTAGTATAAATGAATGAAATAAACACTTCCTTTATTGCAGATCAACTGCTGTATTATTGAGTCGGTGCTAAGATGTTGGATTTAAGTACAATGGATCGCGGAGAAATTACTTTGCTAGCGTCAGCTGCATGTGTGATGCTTACAATGCACTTCACAGTACAACTACTATCACAGCATCTCTTTTACTGGAAGAACCCAAAGGAGCAAAAGGCTATAATTATTATCATCCTCATGGCTCCCGTGTATGCTGTTGACTCTTTTGTGGGTTTGTTGGATTTTCAAGGAAGCAAGTCATTTTTCATGTTTTTGGACTCAATTAAGGAATGTTACGAGGCTTTGGTATGTGGCTCTTCCAATTCCTGGTATGACTTTGATAATGCACATGTCTTTGCTCATCAAAGCAAATCTAATATTCTTCATTCATCTTATTTCTTAAGTGCAGGTGATTGCTAAGTTTTTGGCCTTAATGTATAGTTACTTGAACATTTCAATTAGCAAAAACATCGTTCCGGATGAAATCAAAGGAAGGGAAATTCACCATTCATTCCCAATTACTCTTTTTCAGGTATCATAGTTTCCCTATTTGAATTTCCAACTCCTAAGAAGATTCTACATGTCAAAGGAAAAACAGAAACAAAAAAGGGTAAGAGATCTTAAACATATAATAAGAAACTCCATACTACAAACCATGGAAACGCCAGGATAAGGACAGGTTTGCAGCCTGATCCAACAGACATAAAGAAACTGAAAAGTCAAAATCTGCTCAGTTGGCCAAGTGATATCATTACCTGGCTTCTAGTCGAAAGGCTGAGTAGTATGTTCATTAAGTAGATGATTTGTATCATAATGTCATTTGACTACAACTTCCTTGCCGATAAATGTGACATTGGGCTGCTAGTATATTAGGCTATGACTAAAATGTACTCGGGTTATATTTTGTGGGTTAGTCCTTCTTACTTTACAGTCTTCGTTGAAAGAATTAAGAATGTTAAAAACGATCCAAAGAAAATAAGGAATGCCATTTGGTTAGTCTGGAGTCGTACAACTTAGTGTCCAAGTTATTCTCAGCTGTGGAGAATTTTGGCGCTGATAGAAGGTATATACATCCTTGTTCGCCCAATTCAAATTGGTACCACATTTTGGACTCAGGCAGAGTTTCTTTCACTGTTGTATAAAAGCTCAGATTATTTACAAACATGATATTGTAACTGCATGGCATTGCAGAGAGTCTTTGCTTATTTGAATTTTGTCAATCTAGGTGGCAGGTATTAAGCAATATTTGATGCCTAACCATTCTGCCAACTGCAAACATGATATTATAATTGCATGGCAATGCAGAGAGTCTTTGCTTCTTTGAATTTTGTCAATCCAGGTGGCACGTATTAAGAAATATTTGATGCCTAACCATTCTGCCAACTGCAGCCTCATACTGTTCGTCTGAACCACCAGACACTGAAGCTTCTAAAATACTGGACATGGCAATTCGTAATTACGCGCCCAATATGCTCCGTTCTGATGATAACTTTGCAACTTCTTGGGATGTATCCTAGTTGGGTCGGCTGGACATTCACCATAGTTCTCAATGTTTCAGTTTCATTGGCTATGTATTCGTTGGTGGTCTTTTACCATGTGTTTGCAAAAGAACTGGCACCACATAAGCCACTTTCGAAGTTTATATGCATCAAAGGGGTTGTGTTCTTCTGCTTTTGGCAGGTAACTTCTTACTGTCATCCTTATAAAATGGTGCATGTCTTTTGGTTACTAGAACAATAAAGACATTTCCTAGACATCCTCTAAGCATGGAAGAGAGGCAAAAATATCCTTCTGCACTCGTGTGTTTGATCCCCTGAAATGAAGAAATTATTTGTTTGTTTGGACCTCTTCCACTCTGAACAAATTATACACGTAACAAAAGTATATTCTTGCAAGAAGGGAAAGACAAAAAAGAACAATAGAGCACCTAGATCATTGTATCATACTGTAAAAAGTAAAACCAATTTTGCCCAAAGAAACAGCAGAAAGTCGTAGTTACCCAAAGAGAGAGTCTCCTTGTCTGACCCTGGCTTAGTCAAGCTTGCATAGAAAGGGTATAGCTACTCTGTTATTTATATGCATCTGCATTTGCAAAGCTACCTTCCTCCGTCTAGAGAGCAAACCATCGCGAGTTCCATTTTCACTACAACCTGGTAGATTTTCAAGACACTGCTATCAAGGAGTTTCTGCACTTGGCTCTGAACAGGCAAACTAATAATGATTTCTATGGTTTCAGTGTGATGCCCCCATCCCTGATTAATGATGTCTCTGGTCCCATTTTATTGACATGTAAAATTTTGCTTTGTGTCAAGATATGTTTATTCTTAAGTAAACGCACTTCCATGGTCATTTACTCTTTTCTTTTTTCGTTCCTTGAAATGGAGGGTATATGGTTACTGTTAAGTTGCAAATTTTTTTAACTAGTAGCCATGTGCAGGGAGTGGTTCTTGATATCCTAGTCGCAATGGGCATCATTCGGTCTCATCATTTCTGGTTGGACGTAGAGCACATTCAAGAGGCTATTCAGAATGTCTTAGTATCCGTCGAGATGGTTGTCTTCTCTGTCCTCCAGCAGTATGCATTCCATCATGCTCCTTATAGTAGAGATGTTGAAATAAAAATGGGGTTACGCAAAAAAGATGAATGACAAGCACGTTAAACAAGTGAGGTCAGTAGACACAATGCTTAGTTGCAGGTTTTCACAGTTTCTGATTTATGTTGATAGTGGCACTGGAGGGAGAGGCACATAGACCACTGCTCTTACCTCTAGAACTGTATGTATCACGGGAAAATGAAAAAGGAAAACATGTTAGCTGGTTTTCTCTCTTTCCTTATCTTGATTTTCCCATAGGAGAACATACTTTCGTATCAGACAATGATATGTACATGACAATTCTGCTATTTTTCATTTTGGTGTTGCCGCTTCAATCTACGTTTTCCATGTACACAGCTTTCCTGTTTACCAGTAATCTTACACTTTTTCAAAATACGTTGTTTAGCCGAACACGGGATTAGGAACTGGACTATGCAAAGGGCGTAGCCATTCTTATCGTTATATATTTATCCGAGATAAATAATTTTTACTGTATGAAGTTTAGTGCCCTTTTTTCCCACTGTAGCAGTATGCAAAATGCTTAATTAATTTAGAGATCAGGCACTGTAGAATGAGAAAATTGGTATGAATAGATAACACTGCTTTAAGCTCGCTAACCAACCAACCAACCATGAAACATTGACAAGAGTTTGTTACCAACTTTGCATAGATTTCTCCATAACAATGGCCCTTAATTAACCCCCCCCCCCCCCCCCCCAGAGTTGTCAAACGGGCCGGGCGACCTGCGGCCCAGCCCGGGACCAAAAAAGCCCGGGCTGGCCCGGCCCGAAAAGAGGCCCGAGTTTGGCCCTGGTCTGGCCCGGAATTGGCCTGAATTTCCAGCTCGGGCTTGGCCCGATTCGGGGCCCGGTTCGGCCCCCCTCAGCAAGCCCCAACTGTTTGAAATTTTGGTTTTTCCCTCCCTTTTCCCCAAAGGATTTATTTCCCATTCATTTCCAAAATTTCACTTTTACCCCCCCAACAGCTATATAATGGCTAGTTTGGGGGGTATTTTAATCTAACTTAATTTTTCCAACTCCTTTAAAGGTTTTTACACTCTTACCCTCTCCAACAACTATAAACGGATAGTTTTTAGGGGTATTTTGGTCTTTTGTGAAGTTTCTAAAATCTATAAATTCACACCATTTCTCTCTAATTTTTCACACCAATCTTCTTACTCTCTCTTATCTAAACATTCTACATTTCTACAAGCTTTGCTACTATTTCCCTCTCCAATTACTACTCTTGCTAATTACTACTAGTATTTACTAATTAGTACTCTTTCTAATTATTACTCTTGCTAAATTCTAATTACTAACTACTCATCTTATTAATTTGTTACTCTCTAATTCTTTTGTTTAATAATTAGTAATTAGTGAATTTTTATTTATTAATTACTATTACTAAATTCTTTTTAATTACTAACTCTCTCCAAATTTGATCAGAATTACCCTCAGTGATTCATTTGTTACTCTTTCATTCTTTTAATTGTTATTTCTTATTACTAATTACTTCTCTTATACTTGTGTATTTAGTTACTCTTACGAATTTTGATTTCCAATCTAGTAAAAAAGTTTAGCGTGAAATATGGCTGGATTATTGAAGAAACTGAAGCGTGGATCATCATCACGAAAAACATCATCATCATCGCAAGCACCACCACCAGCACAAGCGCCAGCGCCACGGCCATCACAAACACCAATCCAAGCACCAACACAACCATTCGTTCCTGGACGAATGAGTACAGGCTGTATGATAGATACCCAAGCCAATTGGGAGTTCAATCAAAACATTCCAGATTTTGAATACACGCCTGATGAAGACCCCCCGCATTATAGTCAAGGACGCAGCTCGGTTGGCGAAGCTACTACTCCGTGGCATAATCTCAACCCTATGCCTGGTCATGATGAAGAAGGGCCGAGCAATGCCTCCGGTAATGAGCCAGAAGTCCAAAAGGGGAAAAAAAAGAAAGCCGAGTGTTGGAATCATTTCGATGAAGTTATGGTGGACGGCATCCGAAAAGCTCGATGTAAGTACTGCGCTAAATTATTTTCGTCTGGTAGTGGTAATGGACATCTTAACAGGCATTACCCTCAGTGTGCACCTCGACAAGGCCACGTCGAACCTACCCAAACGCAGTTATCTTTTGACGGTAAGTTATTTGTTTATAATCAGCGAGAGCAAAGAGACGGTCTCGCTGAATTTGTTATTCACGATGAACAAGCCTTTTCTTTTGCCGATAATCCTAAGCACTCTAGATATATGAACACATACGTTCAACCTTTGTACAAAAAGGTTCATAGAAACACAACTAGATCCGATGCACTCCGACAGTACAATGCTGCTAAAGCACGCCTTATCGATTATTTCGATAAATTTGACGGTAAAGTTAGTCTTACTTCTGATATTTGGCAATCTCCATTTACTTTTGTTAGTTATACTTGTGTGACGGCCCATTGGATTGATGCAGATTGGGTTATGCACAAGAGAATCATCGCTTTCGAGCTCTTTCCTTTTCCGCATGATGGAATGAACATTGCTACTCTTATATTAAAAGCATGTACCACATTTAAATTAAAGGATAAGATTATGAGTATTAGTTTTGATAATGCTTCTAACAATACAACTGCTGTTGATGCTTTACAGGAGAGCCTCAAACCTGTACTTTCTGGTCAATTATTTCATGTTCGTTGTGTTTGTCATATAATTAATTTAATTGTTCAAGATGGTTTAGCTGCTGCAGGAGATATTCTTGTCAAAATGAGGGGTATGACAGCGTATGTTAATAGTTCGAGTCGAGTTCGAGAACACAACAATTTAAAACGTTGTGTGTTGAATATAATATGCCTCGCAGGAGAGCAGTTACAGATGTGGTCCACAGGTGGAACTCTACATACCATATGCTTTTACACATTCTGGCATACCGAGAAGTCTATACGCATTTTCTACTAACCCAGTTCCCAGCCGGCTTGCCAACTCAAGAGGAATGGCAGATGGCCACATACCTAGCTGAATTTTTGGAGGTATTCTACACGTCTACCAATTTATTGTCTGGTACGTACTATCCCACCTCTCCTCTCGCTGTAATAGAAATTCTCAAGATGGCTACAATGTTAACAAAATGGAGATATATAGGACCCTTTAAGGAAATAGTAAAAGTGATGGATAAAAAATTTAATAAATATTGGAGTGAACTGCCTGTTATTTTTGCTGTGGCTACTTGTTTAGATCCTAGGTTAAAGTTGCATGGCGTGAACGTCTCGATACAAGAGATATCGAGATTAATGTGCTACACAGTAGAGGAGACAACCGCATTCACAGCAAAAGTGAGCAAGAGGTTTGAGGAACTGTTCAACCTCTATCGTAATTCTGCTGACGTGCGCGGGCGAGCTACATCATCCACTGCTGAGAGGTATTATGCGCCATACCTTAAAGGCTTTGAACATCTAGTAGCAAGACAACTACCAGGTGAAGGTACTTCTAATTCGGCAGGTTCGTCTACTTTTTCCTCTTTTAATGAGATTGGTGTATATGCAAATACTGATCATTATTCTGATTTATCAATGCAAGAACAGGTTAATTTTAATTTGTTAAATTTTTGGAAACAAAATCAAAACATGTATAAAACTTTATCCCAAATTGCACGGGATGTACTGCCAGTGCAAGCCTCCACGGTTGCTTCAGAGTCGGCATTTTCAGCCAGCGGGAGGGTTTTGGATGACAGGAGGAGTCGTCTTAACCCCGAGTCGCTCGAGCTATGTGTATGTTGGAAGGATTATCTTGATGCGAAATACCGCGAGCAAGATAAACCGATTGATGATAGGAAGAGCAGTGACTCGGATATTGAAGTACTTCCGGATGATTAGGTAATTTCTTTTTATTTTCCTTCTCTTAAGTTTTAAGAATAAATTTTTTCATAAAATATACTTTTTTTTTCATATATATAATATAAATTTTTACAAGCAAGATATATATTTTTCCGTATTTATAAAAAAAAATAGGTAACTTCGCCTGTTTGTTTACAAGCAGCCGGTCCTAAGCCCGGATAAAAGGAGGAGGGCCTATGAACACATTTATTTTTCTATACTTATTACCTAAGATCGTCTCAGGAATTAACATGTATCAATCCCGGGTTTCCGGCCAATTAGCTTGAAGTAAAATATCAAATAGTAGGAACAGTCTCTCTTAAATAGTAATAATTGTTATGTGTTTAGATTTTATTAATAAAGATCACCAAGAAGAGTAAGAAAAGATTTAACATATAACAAAAAATAAAATGAGAGACAAATAAATATGTCTATACATACATATATATGTATATTACTTATAATGAAATAAAAGGATGAAAATTAGGTTTGTTAAATTTTAAATATTGGACATGCCTAAAGATGAAATTTAAAATTGAATAACAAGAAAATTAAAAAATATATAAAAAAAAGGGCCCGGGCCCGACCCTAGAAATTGGGCCTAGGGCCAGGGCCTGGACTGGGCCTAGATTTCCCCTCAGCCGGCCCGGCCCCGGCCCGGTTTCACAGCAAGCCCAATGGGCCCGGGCCGGGCCGGACCAAGCCCGGACCATTTGACACCACTACCCCCCATGGGGGAACAACGTACAAACAAAGTAAATGTATCTTACATTTGGAGTGTATTTGGATGGAGAATTTTCAAGGACCTTGCATTTTAAAATTCATTTATTTGAAAATTCGCTGATTTCTAAATTTATGAAATTGTAAATTTAGTGTTTGGGCGGTTTTGAAAAAGTGAGTATTTGGGGGGGTTTTAGCACGCCAAATCTCCCTTTCAAATTTCTCCTCAAAATTGGTAAATCCATCTCATCATAATCCAAACAAAGAATTTGGTGTGATGTATTTGTAAACCCTCTATAAAAGTGAAATTTTCAGTTTAATTATCGCATCTTCACGATCTTCAACAGGGAAATAGCTTAGGATTAATGGGTGTTTGTCGTACCTATGCCTAAGGGTGCGTGGAAATAAAGAATAAAGTGTGCATTTTAGAATCACAAGTATCACGGCCAAAAAACCGAGCTTTGTGCATTCTAACCGTCAAGGACATACGCTGCACTGACCGTACAATTTCTCTTTCAAATGAAGGAGGTGATCCCTGTGAGCTTCGAGCTAAATTGTGCTTGGTAAGGAACCATAATTGACATCGAGGTAGAACCTCCAGACCACACAATCGAAGGCAAACGCATTGCAATAAGAACCACACCCATGACAGAGAAACAAAGCCCAACAATTCAAGGGATTCTAGGAGGAGGATAAGCTGGTGTTCTGGGTGAAGTGGGTGCTGCAACTCTTTAAGTAACTCCGCACTACATTTGTGTAGAATGAAACCGCATTAGAACACCTATAAAACGGTGAAAATTTAGGTTTAATACACGCTTCACATAGTATGTCATCATCCTTGAAGTTTTCCCCTGCACATGACACTTTCGTTTACACATCTGGATGGTCGTGACTAAAATGGTTGATCTTTGTTGGTCTCTCATTCTCTCCCAGTCCTAGCCTTTTGAGAAGAACATTTACTACACTGACAGGTCTGATATCGTCAGGTGGCAGGTAGAGCCGATTGGAGTCATGATCTTCAATTTCTATCCCAGCGCGCACAAAGAAAAGCATGAAGTTAGATAAATTTGCAAACCTGGTCAAAGTACAGAATGCAGGGAGCTAATCCGCACCTAGTGTTTTTGTGGTCATCCACGTTGTCGGTGCAATTTAGCTAGGCCAATTTTTCAGGTTAAACTCAGCTAGAGAAACTCCATGCGACTTAGAGGTTTAGGGGGGGGGGGAGGGAAGGGAGGAGGTTTGGTCCTTTGCACTACTCTCCCAAAATTCGTGGTAGCATACTACTAGCATCGCTAGCCTGGATGACTGGAGATGCTCTAGAACTTTGAGTTCCCTCCAATGTGTGAAATACCAGAGAAAGTAATGTCAAAAATCAAAGAACTTACCAGGTGAATGGATGGACATGAGAGGCTCGATCTTCGGTGGTGCACATCTGACATGGGTAAAAAATTGGCATTTCCCACAATAGTAAACCCCATAATATCTGTCCAATCTCTCGTGGCATATGTCACAAGGTACCGAGAAGGTAGCATATTGAGAGAAGGTGATGTTTTGAGATAGAAGAGAATAGCTGAGCGTGAGAGGGTGTATGTGATCATTAGGTTCAATTGTGCTTCGCAACGAAGCACAGTCGTGATGGATCCAGAAACGGATGCAAGTGGTGTACTGATACCAACTGCCTTCATGTTTTTGTCCGCAAGCATATCTTAACAAGGCCGTCCTCCGAACTGGGTTAATGGGTGTTTGTGACTCGGATGATCAACCTTGCGCTCCATCAGGGAAGCACATATTATGTCCATGTGGAAATCGCAGGGGAAACAGGTGTAGGTGAAGTTTCTCCAACCGTTGTTGCAGACATTGCACAGGCAACCACGCCTACTCGTACAAAGAGTAAAAGGGTGTTCTGGGTGTATGAGGTGTTGTGTCACTTGGGGTAACTCTGCGCATAATTTTTGAAGGAAGAACTTGCACTGGCTAATCCGTAGGAGGCGCCAGAGATTACTTCCAGACACTCATTGCAGTGACAAGCTTCCTCATCACCATCATCCTCTTTTGGTATGAATTCCCTGAAGAACAATGGATGCTCATGGCTGAAATGTTGAAGCTCCATCTCTCACTCAGTCCTTGTCCAATCTGTCTTAACCGTTAAGATAGATGAGCAGATCAAAGATTTCTTTGAAGTTTGACTTCGTTATTTACTATTCTACAATTGTCTTACGTTTTTTATAAGCGTACCTAACAGCTGTTTACAACATGTAAGAAGTCTACCAAAAACTAATATATTTTGTAGAAGTACCCCTTAAGGTTGCAATTAGCAGACGAGCTCTTTCTTTTTGGATGGGGGAAGCGTAGCTTGGCACTCCAAAGATTTGGCTGATGAATCTACTTAGGTAGCCTTAATCTTCCTCACTCTGATGCCCTTTTTAGGACTACTACATACCTTTGGAGATCTACCCAGTCAAAGGAATGTTAACTTTGGAACAAGTTCCATTATAACTAAAGAAACTTGTTTTTTGCTGCTTTATCTCATTTAATAAGTATATTTGATGTTATGCATCTTTCCAAGTGTCCATTAATCCCTTTAACTTCATCTCTGAGAGGATCAAGTGCAGAAAGGCAGGAGTAGTACGGTTTGCAATTGTCAGTATTGATCACCAGATGCCGCTGGTGCTGGAGACGCAATGGCAGTGGAGATGGCTTCCTACGGGTCGCAACTGAGGGCAGAACTGGCATGCATATAATTGCTGGTTTGAGTAATCGGCCACTTTCTTTTGAGTTCACTGGTAGTGATAGGGCTAGCCTTCCATCTTCTATGCTGCTCCCGCGGATTCGAATTTCTGACTGACCTTTTCAGCTAAGCAATTTGATTCTTAGAGTCTCAGTGGATCAACCTATTAAAACAGTCTTAGATTGGTCAAGTGAGTCTGTGGGAGCACAAGGGGTGGTGGTTATGTTTGCAAACATGTGGTGGATGTACTTCGCTTTTGAGTTTTGGGGGAATCCGCATGTTTCACTTGAAATTTTAAAAAGGAACTTAACAGACTATAACTAGTTCTAAGTCATATTTCCATCTTATAACTTATATATGCAAGAATTGCCTCCTTATCGTTCTTCTTCTTCTTCTTCTTTAGTTGCTTTTCTTCTTAAGAATGTAAACAAAGACACCTGAGAAAGAGTTTGAATGTACCATACAGAGAACAAGGCAAGATATGATCTTATGAACTAAAATCTTAACGCAACACGTGAATCTCTGAAATATTTGATACCCTCTTCTTCAGCAAAGTAAAACTGGGACATGTGAACGTATCTAGACTGGAGGCTCCTCATTAGATGCTACTTCGTAACAGCCCCAAAAAGCTTTTTACTTACAGAACTTTTTTTTTTCTTTCTTGGTACAAAACCGTGACATCTTAATTAACTTTAAGAACTAAACTGTTCTAATCAAGAACATAGAGCACGATTTGCATGTTTCATGAGCGAGAAAAGAACTGTTTGGTCAGCAAGCAGAAAATCTGCTACACTCAATATCGGGCGTGCCTTTGGAATCTTCAATGAAAGTTTATTAGTTGCTCATAAAATGCCACATAAAAAATTCTAAACAAACAAATCATAAACTGGTAGTTGACTAGACTAATTAGTTACAGTACTCGTCATCTAACAATGAAATCAGTATATGGAATACCATTGAAACTTGAAGCGGATCTTCCGCCGCGTTCTAAAAACTTTTTTGTCGCTTGTCCCAACAAAAGGCTCGATCTCAACATTCTTCAAGTAATGCCGCCAACATCTGATATGCCTCAATTTACAACAGTGTTTTATGTTTCTTTTGTTGATCACTTCATTCCTCAGGACCTTCAGTCAGATGAAGTAAATGCATCTAGCACGGTTAGATATAGCTATAGTCTATGCACGAACATCTTTTGAATATTGGTCGAATTTAACCTACCTCTTCAAGTTGAAGGTTCTTGACTGTGGAAGACAGCGGCAGTAAAAGAGTTTCTGGATGGCAACTCCAAAGTAATCCATCCAAAAGATCATTGTAGTTAGACGAAAATCCCGTGTGCGCGATGATCTTTAAGTGCTTCACATGACACATGGGCGGAACACAAGCATCTCTAAAGTTTTTCATATCAAATGTAGCCTTTAAAAATCAAGAAATTGAAAGCAAATATTAATAACTTAAGCTCCTGAAATTGGAAAAAAAATGCGATAAAAATATGAAACAAGTTGATCTGCATAACTCCTCAGCCATACCTTTCCATAGATTTCCAAGGACAACGTAACATTTTCTTGCCTTATATTACCAAGAAAACTTCTCAATTCCAGGAACCACCAAGTGCTCACCGCACGGTCTCTTAGTCTAAATTTGCATTCTTGTAGCACAGGGACGTTCAAGGATAGTAAGAATGGCTCTATTTCATCACCGACATATTTCAGTGAATGCAGGTTGGGAGTGAAAATTGTAGCATTAATCAGGTTTTTCACATATGACAAGGTTAATTTCTGGAGTTGATGACTCTCCATCCTAAACATATTCACATCGCAGTGACCGAGAAACAAAGTTCTGAGGAACGGAAAGCTGGAAGCGAAATCCCCAGAAAAACCTGCTGGGAAAGGGAGAGTATCCAAGTGTAACACCTCTAGTTCTCTACAACCACTCACATCAATCTCACATTCACGACGCCCATAATTGTGGAAGGTACGTAGACTATTTGTTTCGATCTTCGGGCTACCAAGTTCATGCACTTTTATCACTGCCTTCTTGAGTTCACTAAGGTGAGAGAGTCGAAGAGTCTCGATCCCACTGCACCATTTAAGACTAAGGCTAGTAATGGAAGGGCAGCAATTAATAACGAGATCATGGATATCCATCTTCCCGCAAAAACGGATATCCTCGAGATGTAGCTCTCGAAGGGAATCTAGTTTTCTGGTTTTACCCAAGATGTACTCCTGCAGTTCAAAAGCACAGCCGCGTAAATGTAAAACAGTTAATGAATCAAAAGCAAAAACGTTCTGGGACACAAGATAGTCCTTGTGGAACTTAAGGTAGACTTCATGGAAATCATTCACCTTTACCCACTCTAACCACTGGCTTATACGAGTAACGTCACACGAGTTTGTCAAGCAAAGGGAGAATATCTTCCGATGGTCCTTCTGGCCACCGAATTCGAGGAGGGAGCCATCAACAAAGTCCATAAACTTGTCTCGAGCTACCCTCCTTGATACTTTTCCAGCCCTTTTCAGATTTTCTTTGAAAGCCCATTGATCGATATACAGGAGAGCGCTACCGAAGTAAGATCTGACTGTGTGCTGCCATGTCTTGGACAAGATAGCCATGGCAGCCACATCTTTTGCTGTTAGGAAAGGGAGGACGTTATAGAGGACGTCTTCTGGCAGCTGGGATATTGGAGAGGATGCAAATCTTTCTTCATCAAGAAAACCTGCACGTATGGTTGTTGGGTTGGCACCAGTGTTCTTTGACTCGACCTTTCGAAGCTTTCTTCCTTTTGCCATGGTGTTTTAGCATCACAGGGGATAACAACGCAAGCACCCGCGACCAATGTTGTCAAATTGAGGAGGAAAAGAAGAACCCTAAAGCCTCGTAGAAGCAGCCAAACCCTAAATAAGGAGTAGTTGTTATTATTATTATTAATGTAATGGACAAAACTGGCCCTTTTACTGTCTTTCCTCTCTTTTACTCTCTCCTCTGCTCACCGTCTGGCTTCCGGACCAAGAGGGTGCTTGGGATCTATTCTAAGATTCTTAAAAAGTGATTTAATTTAGATTAGACTAGGTTATTAGGTTTTGAAAAAAAAAATACAAAAGTGATTAAATCAAACTCCCCAAAGAAAAAAAAAGGAACTGTAGAATCATATTATGAGTAATCACATTAGTTTGATCGACTGCAATGCCAAAGTGTTCTCAGTAGTTACAAAGAGTTGTTTCTTTCCACAATTATGACATTTAAAAAACCAACCACCACCATCGTATTTGATGAAAATTTAATAGAATTGAAATCACAAATAACAATTTTGAAGCGTGTAATCGCTTTTTTTAAGCTTTTATTTATCTCCACCAGATATTGAGTTTACTAACAGTTTAAAGACAAACAAATCTCTCTATGTACGACAAAGTCTTAGTGGAAATTAGCATAGAGCAAATTCAAAAATTTTCCTTAAATTCTCTTTGAAGCAATGCAGGTTTTGGCTATAAGAATTTTATAGAAAGTAAAAAGTTTTTGAAGTTGCAAGTGTTTTAGAAGAACATAAAACTCTACACTTATAAAACTTGAGAGGGTGTTTATAGACAAACACAACTGTTGGTAAAAACAATTGCAATAGTTAAAAAGAACTGTCAGAAACTAATTTGAAATAAATCAAAATTTAAAATTTAAATAATAATAAACTTTTTGAATAAAAATAATTTTTCTAGAAATAAAAAAATATTTTTCAAAATAAATCACGTTTTTCGCGATCGAGGCAAGCGTACATAATACTGAGTGCGCCTCTCAACACGACAACACTTGCACACCCACAAGCAAGTAGTATAGAGAACAAATTTTAGCTTCTATCTAAATTATAGAAATTTCTTCCAACTCCGTATATAATGACGAGTAATGGTCGCCAGATGTTTTTAGTGATTTTTTCTGCTGACAATTTCAACGACAATTATTTTTTTAGCGTCACTATATAAAAGTCACTAAAAATATTTAACGACCATTAATTATCGTTATATAGGAGTATAAGAAACATTTCTTCAAGCCAGGTAACAATCAAGTTTTTTTCCCCAAAAGAAAAAAAAACTTTTTGCAAAAAAAGACATTTTTAAGTAACGTGAGAACAAGGAATTTGTTTAAACAAATTCATAAATCAATAGTTCTTACCACCATCGTCATTATCAATCACCAAGCCTCTCCACCGTTGTTACGAACCACAGAAACACGTTGCCGGGGCAACGGAAGATCTTAAACAAAGCATTGAAAGCCAGGATCAACATTATCCACCCTTATTGTCATCCCATACATGTCCCCCGCCGTCATTTTGCTTTGGTGATATTGTGGCGCTAAATTTTTGGTTGGCTAACCCGACGATGGAGATGACGAAAACGAGAAACAAATCACGAGATTTGCGAGCACCGGGCCTTTTAAGGGTGAAACTAACTAAGCTTCTACTTGCTTACGGCGATTTCCGGTCAATGGCAAAATGATGATTTATGCAGCCAAATCTAGACGGCGGTGATGACTTGAAAAGAATGAGAGGAGATGTGTGAGAAGGTCTGAAATCTCGACCGGCAGATAGGGTCAAAGGATACTTTTGTCCAACACCCCAATTTCCATTTGGGTTAACCATTTGGGTTAATTACACCCAATTTCTTTAGGTTACGATGAAATTACACGAGTCTCAATTAACTTGGACAAATAGCAATGATGTCCATTGACTAAACATAATTATTAGCAATGATGTCTCAATCAACCTGGGCATAACACCTATTGACTCTGTGTCACAAGCAGTCTTTTGCACTGAAAAGAAATTTAATGACTTTGTGTTAACCAAGTTTATTGCTTTATGCATATTCATGAAATTTCTTTATGACTTTGGGTTAAGCAGGTTTGTTTAATGCATGTTCATGAAATTTACTTTATGACTTTGGGTTAAGCATGTTTTTTTTTTTTTTTTGCATGGAAAAGAAACTTGATCCCAGAGACAATCGCAATTATTAGAGTTTAACAAAAGTAATGAATTACATAAAATCTAACATAAACATTTAATTTAAATTCAACAAGTTGCTACAAATTCTCATGGAACTGGATAAAATAGCCACTAATTCTCATGCCAAACGCTTCTAATGGCCATTTCTTTTACTCTTGCCAACAATCCAGAAACAAGAAAAAATAACAACACAAACTATTAATATTACACCCCATTTGGTATCTTTCTTTCTTGCTAGCAACTCATGTTATTGTTTTGTAGTCGTTTGTAGCTCCTCTGCAATTTTTCATGTATTCTTTCCAAGTTCTCAAGCTCCTTTATCAATCTGTCATTCTTAATCCTTAGCTTGCCAAGGACCGTATCTAAATCCACAATTCTGTCACGATATTCATGATTTTTGAGCAGAACTTTTCTTTCAAAATCTTGACCTCTAAGGCATGTTGGTGGATTAACCCACTTAAAAAATCCACATGAGTTGTGGTTCCGCAACCAAAATAATTTTTTTTAACAATTAAAACCCACATAATTTTCAAATCAACTACCAAATCAAAATACATACCTCATAATTTTGACATCCAACAAATTTTCTCCCTGGATTTTTCAAGGTCCATGAATGTTTGACCAAAGTCTTTTGCCCACAATTACACACAACATAAGCTCCTCCACTCAAGTCCATTCATGAATCCGAGCTTGATGAAGACATTGCAGCAAAATCTCTGTTGTGTTTTCAACGAAAAGAGGAAAAGAGGGAAGAGAGGAAAAATGTGTATTAGGGCACTTATATACTAAATTTCAGAGAGAAGAACCACCGAGGGGCATTTGCGGCATAAATTTTAAGCATTTTAGTTTTGTTGGGCATTTATGTCTTTTTGCCACTCGATTCTTTAATTAGGATGCAGAAAATGGCCGATTGTCCTCAATTGCAATAAATTGATAGTTTAGGGGATCAATTGAAAAAATCTTTGAGAAAAAGAACTTGAATAACTGACTTTTTCTGAAGGAATCGTCATTTTTATTCAGGAACGCGATGTCATTTGCCTCTGCCATTCTATGAGTCTCTTCCTTTTTGCGTATGGCATCGCCACTCCCTTTAATACCCGAAGGGGTCGACCCGAGAACCCGACATACTTGAGGGGGCTGTTTGTCATTTCTCCTAACAGTTTTAGCAAAATGTCTTTATTAACCATAACTTGGAAGGTAATTCTCAAATCCGCTGTCTTTTAATTTCTCTCGTGTCACTCTTCAAGAACCAGCCACTGCAGTATCACGGTAGCACCACCGGCACGGTCTCGGTGCCGCCATCCTCCTCCCATTTCCCTATTTTTATTCTTAACGGCATCCACCACCACCTAAATTTCATCTCCAAAATCGGCAAGTCACCACCACAAACTCCAATTTGTAGGCCGGTGCCTCTGCAAAGCAGCCCCCAACCACCGCCACTCCTGCATTGACCACCACCACCACCTCTACATGGTCATCGACCAGCACCCAATCGTCATTTTCTACATCCCTGATCGTGATCCATGGATCCACGACCGCAAGTAAAATGCCTCGAGCCAACACTAGAGCCATAGCCGCTAGCCAACCCTTAGTCTCTTCACCACCAACGCCCTGACCACGGACCAACACCTGTCACACCCAGCGCCCATGACCAACACCCCGTCACCACCATCACCGCACCCCCTCACTAGCATCACCAAGATCTACGTTAAAGCTTGGCTGGGTGGGTGGTGATAGCTGCTGTTAGGAAAGGGTGACTGCTGTCAAATTAGGGTTTGAAATTTAAATTAGGGTTAAAAAATAGGAAGAGTGTAAAATAAGGGTCTTGAATAGTATATAATGTATATAGAGTGTAAATATAGTATTGACATTTTAAAAGTAAATAATGATGGCACCAACGAAAAAAGAAAAAAAAAGTTTTAATAGATCAACGAGGGATGGATATAGATGTTACAAATTGTGAGTTGAGTTGTTTGAAAACAACTCACTCTTTTGTCCCACATTGATTGGAAGTGAATTTTTAAAAGGGTTTATAAGGGTAAAAATATTTTTACTTTACATTTGGTGGTAAGATTAAAGTGTGTTAGTCCTCATGCTATCTGCGTATAGGTGCGCAAGTTTAGACGTGTTATTAGGCGCACTTAGCACTTTACCGCGGTCGCGAAAAACGTGACTTATTTTTGAAAAATATTTTGTATTTTCGAAAAAACAGTTTTATTGAAAAAGGTGTGTGATTTATTTAAATTTGAATTTTGATTTATTGTCAGTTATTTTTAACTGTTATAACTGTTTTGATTTTTCAACAGTTGTATCTATCCAAAAAAATTCACACATTTTCAGGTTTATAAATAAAAGTTTTTCAGTTCTTTTAAGATACTGACTTACTATTTTCGAAAACTCTTCCTTTCTGCAAATTACTATAACAAAAAACGTGCACTGCTTCAAAGAGAATTCCAAGGAAAATTTTCGAATTTGCTGTTTGCAGATTCCCAAAGACTTTGTTATATCCTGGAGAATTGTTTGTCGTTAACCCGTCAGTAAACTCGATTTCGAGTGGGGACAAATAAAACCTTAAAGAAAGCGATCACGCCCCTCAAAGTCTTTATTTGCGATTCCGATTCCATCAAATTTTTCAACAATAGATGGTATCTTTTTCAAAGTTATTGATCACGATCAGTTATCTTTTCAAACTTTCTATTATTAACTATGATATCACCCAAACCTCAAGGAACCGGGTGTAGTTAACTCTTAATCTTTTACTTTAGTGTTGTACAGTAATTTGTCCATGGTACACGGTAGGCTATGCAACAAAATAGGGATATCTATGATAAATACTTGTCACAGTATAACAACAATTGGGCACATCATTCACGGCCTTTGACACTAAATGTAGCCTTATCGTTTTAGCCTGTGTTACACAAACTAGTAGCAGCCCGGAAATGACATTGCGTGATCTACTGGGGAGCCCGTTTGACACACTCCCAATCATCAGATGATGTAGCACTTTTCTTTGGCCAGCCCTGTTGCCATGGCACTATACTTCGGATGGCGGTATCGCCCACTTGTGACGGTTGAACTGTGCTTCTGTGGAAACACGGTAGCCAATTCTTTTCATGCTTCAACGCATTTCTCATACAAAACACAGAAGGGGAAGACCAACACAAAACCAACCATTTTCTGCCCAACCAAATTTCAAATCCATGAAGGAATGGATGCACAACAACAGCATCAAAGATCTTACAAGTTTACGTCATAGCGACAACTAACTTCTTTTCTTGTCTGTCAATTCGAATCCACACATATCGAGACAAGCAAAATTAGCGTTGCTTTTTGGCTTCTCAATGAAATGTAAGAAAAAAAAACCAAATATGATCCTAGAATCTTCGTAGAAAGGGGAGCACCTGCTAGCAATCACGTACACAAGATCGAAGAAACGTCTATCAGTCATCAAAAGCATTCACGTCGGCAAATCATTGCAGCCCAGTAAGTGCAAAGTCTTTTATCATAAGCACCCCTAAAGTATGTCACCCTTTCCTCCTCTCTATTCAGCATTGTATGTTTCAATCAATCAACCTAAGAGGCCACATGAATGGAAACAGACCCCAAAACAGGTCCATCCTTGCTAAAATCAAACAACAATGAAAAATGAAAAACCGACAAATTCACCACCTGTACAATATACCACATCCATTTGTAAACATTCAGGTAATACTATCAAAACCTAATCATCAGATCTGTCAAATTTGTCAGGTGCCAACACCAAATCCAACTTCATTCCAACATCATTAACCACAAACTGATAATAAGTAAGCCACTTAAACAGCCCCCCCACCCCCTCCCCCAACAAAGACTGATTACATCTCCTCTTCGCTGAATATCATGTTCGTATGGGAAACCTTGGGAGCCCCCCCTACAACCAACCACGACCCATTTAGCGATCCAACGCATCCGGTTGACCCAAATTCTGAAAATCACAAGCTACAATTCCACAGGACCACAGCACACAATGAAGTGAGACATTTTTCAAAGGTTAATTACCATTATTGTTGTTTGAACTTGCGTCGTGCACGACTTCATTGGGCAAGGAAATGCAAGAAATAAGTGGACATTGAGGAGAAGTAAGGAGTGAGGTGAAGAAGAGTCCTTCACAGCAACAAATGTAACTTATAGCTACAGTAACAACGCCTAAGAGAAACTGATCAAAAGCCGACCACATTAGAGGCAACAGTTCTCCATTATGAGGGGAAAACAAACTTCCAAGAGAGACACCTGGCAAGTCCTTGCACACAACCTCAGATCTCTAGATGGACTGCAAGCACATTATAGACTCAAAAATTCCAACTCTCATTGGCTCAAATAGCTAAACTTGCATTCACCAAGGTGCCACTGGATGTAGATCACTGAGCACCACCCTTGCAGGAAGAACAAGACAGCAGATGAACATTTTAGTTTCCACATAGAGGAGGTACTCCTCAATCACCTTCTACTCGATTGTCAATAAGTTTGATCATAAAAAACTGCCAGATGTACACTTCATTGCTATAGAAACTTATGTCTAGCTGCTAGGAGCCATACCTCTACTTTATCCAAGTCAAGAACCTTGCAAAATTAAACCAACACCAAAAAATAAGTTCCCCTTTACCTATGAATAAAATAAAAGTTAGTTCCCCTTTCCTTTTGGCTTTTTAGAAAGGCATGACATGATGAAGTGTTTTAAATCCCCGAGCTGCGAATAGTTACAAGGAGTGGAGACCATTCGCAACGCTGTACAATTAAAGCAAGTCGTAACATTCAAAAGCAACTATAATAAGATACTCGCTGTTTCTATTTCTCAAATAAAAACTTCCCGACTGCCCTGAACTGTCTCTCAATGTAGATCCGCAACTCGGAGAAGAGTACACCTATGCAATCTAGGAAGAACGGACACATCAGATGGATCAACTTATTGTGTCTGACACCTACCGACACCATGACACCTCTTGGACGCCACCAAACGCTTATTGACACCCTGGTAGGTGGCCAAATTAATATTATAGTTACTATAATCTGTGCACACCATAGTTATTAGAAGCAAGCCTAGGAGCTTCTTGGACACCACCAAATACTTATCAGACAGCCTAGAAGGTTTTCAAATTTTTATTATTATCATTTCCATAATCTGCGCACGCCGTAGTTATTAGAAGCAAGCCTAGGAGCGACCACTCTTATGCTTCGCTTACAATTAAAGCGGCCCCTTCAAATAAGCGTACATTTTTTGTGCTAAGCTCAAAGCTTGAAGCTCTTTTATAGCAAATTTTTACATTAGTAGTCACAAAACAAATGTTTTTTGACGTTTTTGGTAAACATTTTGTCTTATTGAGTAGCTTGACCAAAACTATTACTTTATTTTGTTAAAGGAGTAAACAAAATTCTCATGCCATAAAAAAACCTAATCAACTTACATGAAATAGAACGAAAATAACCCATTCTACCGGTCTTCAGTCACTTCTCATTTTAGTGTCCTCTCTACTTCTCCACAGAACCAAAAGGCCTCCCTCCCTCCCTCCCCTTTTCAACCCCTCCCTATTTAACACCCCACAGGTGTTCGACAAGCTACAAATCTGTTTCCCTGCTTCGGTTGCACAATTTGAAATTTCTGGATTCTTCACATCGACGACCCATGCTCTCTCAAACATTTGCTATCTACGGAGATTGATTGCATTTTTTATGACTTCCACTTATCAATCACGGCCCAGAAATGTGACCTGTGCTCCCGTAGCCAGGAAGGGTCCTAGAAGTGCCTACTGCTAAACCACAATACACTTGGCTCTACAGGACATGATCCTAAGCCAATATTTGACACGCAAGTATTTTCTTCTTATGAAGGATAGTCTTTTTCAAACATTCAATGATGCTATTGTAAATCGCTCAGTTTGACAAATGATTATCCAAACCTTTGCTACGAAATATTATGATTATGGACATATAGCTGAATTTGTTGGTTTTAGTAAACTATGACTGACTATAGGTATTTGTATTATGATGCACTTTTCTTTGTTTAGGCCCGCGCTTGCGCTTAGCACCTAGGCTTCCAGGGACCTTTTGCACTTTGAATAACTATAAAAACAAAAACCTATGGCGTACACTGTTTCAGACACTTATGCAGAAGTGTCTGATTTGTATGGGGCAGGAATGCAATTTCCCAAACTTAATTCAGGGGTCATGCAAAATAGTGGGTTTCGTCATATATCGCCTGTTTACCTTTTCTCCCGATCAACTTCTACCTAACGAAGTTAGGATGCTTTAATTTGCAGATATCTCACTTGGTGAGCCAGAGAGATGGAGGCTGAAGTGTCCAGAGAGCAACTAATGGTGATCGAATCTTGGTGGATGGAAGAAATGAAAGCAGTCTTCCTTTTTGTTTGTTTTTGTGATATCTTGTATCACTTTATACACTACGGTTTTCAACTTGAATTCCAGTATGACATTTAAAAGTCACTTTTATTTGGATCACTTCTTGTGTGGTTTATTAATTGGTTTTTTACAGTTTTATGAAGTGGAATGTGCTTAAAACTTAGATAAAAAACACACACACACACACACACACTTTTTACTGTTTTATGAAGTGGAATGTGCTTCAAACTAGATAAAAACACACACATATCAAATCCCCAGTGGTGTACTCTGGTGTCCAAAATTAGTTTTTTGGTCCCTATCCGAGTCGGAAGCAGTGTTTGTGTCCGTGATGCGTAGTACACAAAGTACATTATCTTGACAACCCAGCAACCCACACAAACCTAATATCCTACACTAGCAGAACTACAAAATATGACAAATTAAATTTATATATTCGGAGACCGTGTGCACGTAAGTTTTATGTGTTTTTCATGACAAATTAGTAGGGTAAGCAAAAGTAGAAAAAATAACAAAAAAAAAATCTAATTGTATTCTAGTTTGGAAGTGCGCAACATCTCAACATTCAGGAGTCATGGACATCATGGACGAGATCTATTGATTTCTGTGAATTCCAAGCATTCATCTACACATCATATACACCTTTGTATCTTTCACCTCATTATTATATAAACAGTAAACCCCTTCGGGTGAAAATAAATTAGAGAAAAATCATGAAATTTTGAAAGATTTTATAACACCGAAATTTTCCCACCTTCGATATGGATCCTGGCACATCCAATTATCCATTAATTTATCAAACATAGAGTGCTGGTTTTCATCCTTACTAATGCATTATTATTATAATTACTGAGGCACAACTTTCTAGGTAGCTACTAGTAACTCCACGACGCGGTACACAATCCATAACATATAGACTGCAATCTGCTGACAGACCCAACCCAATCATCTGATGATAGCGAGATATGATGTGAGACTTCACAGGTCCTATAACAATGTAGAACAGGAAATGACGCTTTAGAACAAACCTAGAGCAAAACCATTGCCAGCTGAACTAGATTTGTAACTGCATAGGAGGGTGCTGGATTATGCGGGCATGACAACAAATTATTTGATACGTCTCAATGGAAATCCACATACTTATAGACCAAGTACACATAGGCAAATGTATATTGTCATAACACACTAGCACAGCACACAAACATAAAATAGAACAAAACAACAAATGCAACAAAATACCAAGTCTAATCAAATATTCTCTTGGAAGTGCAGAACACATCTTAAGTCTAACAGGAGCATGGAAAAGTTTCTATTGTTTCTGTATATTTCAAAGCATCTATGAATACATCTTACAAAAACTTTGTACCTATCACCTCATCACCGAGTTTGAGACATGAGGTGTAGAATACAGGTCGTGTGAGTTTTCCCTATTCATACAGATTGGCAGGAGGGAAAGACAAAAAATGAAAAAATTGAAGTTCAGTATGAAACTACAATAACAAAAATTTAGCAAGTCAATATGTGTAGCCGAGGGGAGCACCTGGTGAGATTCAGGTACGCCAGATCAATCTTTTCTAGCATTCATCACAAGCACTTGTATTGGTGAACGCTTCCACTTCTCCGTGAAGTTTGCAGCCTTGATGATGAAAACAGGAAATCGAAACTATAAGTATCATAGCTTCTGATGAGACTCAATAAGCAACGCGTTCAGCATAATATGAACGGACGCTTCATAAACAGCTGCTTCATAATGCATCCCATCCATCGTGCATCCAGCCCCGCATTTCCTACTCAATGACTCAATATCAAGTAACAGAAGCGGGCCACCAGACTGGCGCAATAGCCTACTTCGGTAAAGCTCCTTATCATAATCACCCCTCAAATCATCACTAATCTTCTCCCTCTTCTCCTCCGTATTCAGCATTGTGCTTATCAGCATTGGCATCCCAAGCCAGAACAAATGAGGAGACCGAATTGAAACAGACCCCGTTACAGGCCCGTCCGTTCCAAATTCAGTTGAAATCGGCAACCACGAATCCAACGAATCCCTCAATAACCGTAAAGAAACACCAAAATCAGAAGAATTCGTTACATGCAGCATGTCCCATAAGCCTGCCCCCATAACCAAAACATCCGGATAATTCTTATCCGCCTTAAATTTCATCACCAAATCAGTCAAATTCGTCACGTAAGGCGCCCACACGAAATCCAGCTTCGTCCCGGTCTCATCCACCACAATCTGGTAATCACTGTGCCTCTTAAACAAATCGACCCGAACGGAACCCATCTCGTCCGGACCCAAAATCAAATTCAACAAAGAAAGCACTTGCAACCGCGCCTGCGAATCCCCTGCCACAACCACCCACGACCCATTTAGCAAATCGGACGCATCGGACCGACCCAGCTTCTCAAACCCACATGCCGAAACCGGCCCAGAGTCATCCCAACTCCAAGACCCACCAAGATTTGAGGCATTATATTCGATTTGGTGGAGTAAGGGGATGCAGTAAGTGCGATCCGGAACGAAGGTCTCAGGGGGGAGGGATGACAAGTACGAGGAGAGTGAGGGGAAGTAGGGGGTGAGGTGGACGCCGACGGCGAGGGTGATAAAGAGGGCGCCGCTGAAGAAGAGAACCTTGTTGCGGCTGAGGTGCCAGCCGGCCATGCCCATGGGCACGAACAGGACTATGCAGGCCGCCAGTAGTCCCAACTGGACGGCACCGAACATGTCTGGGTTTTGGGTCTTATACCGCTGAATCGCCGTTCATTGGAGCCCTAAGGTTGACAAGATTATGGCTCTGATCCAAGTTGGTAAGCGTAGTTTTGCAAGTTATAGTTAGGTTTAGGGTTTGTTGGATGTGTTTCTTGGATTGGGAAAGAAGGCAGGGGGAGTGACGGGTATGGTGCAACAGAAGTTGAATGTACCACTTGGAGGAGGTTTTGGAGATGGCAATGGGTGGGATTCTTATTCCTATTCTTATTCTAAAGAGCGCTGGCTTTCAACTTTGAGCCATGAGGAGTTGCATTCCACCCACTTGTACTTTTTATTATTTTAAAAATGTTGGTTCTTTAATCAGTTGTTTAGAAAGAAGAGAAATTCAATTCGACTTGATTTATTTTTGGGGAAAGTAGGGAATGGCCATCTACTTTATACGTTGTGTGATTTACTCCCCTTCACTTCAAAATTAACCACTAAATCCCCCCACACTTACAGAAATTAGGCACCTTAGACGAAAATCGTTAAATTTAACAGCGCGTGGTCAACACGCGTGTTGACTAAAGATTTTTTTTTGTAAATGACGTTTTTGCCCATTCTGTTAGGGGTAATTAACTAATGACCCCCTGTACTATAGACGGTGTGCGATTTCCCCCCTCTACTTCAAACATAACCACTAAACCCCCCCCCCACACTTACGAAAATTGGGCACTTTAGACGGGTTCGATATGAATATTCGTGAAATGACCAAAATACCCTTATTTCCTTACCCTCTTTAAGTTTAATACCATTCTTTCAACTTCTTTTTCTCTCCTCTCAGACTTTTTACTCAATCCCACATACACACACTCCACGCACACCCAGCACGCACGCACGCATGTGCACACACACACACACATACCCTAAACCCAGACACAGACGCGCACCCACTGCAAACATACACACACGCTACTCGCATGCGACTGTGGCGGCAACGTCATCGCGAATCTGGTGCAGCCCCAGCGGCGTGTAGCCAGTCACGGTGGTCATGTGACGCTGCTTGGCGCGATGTTGTGGATTGGGGTGGAATGACGACGGAGGTTAGACCTGCGATTTGGGGACGTGGTCGTCGATCGTGGTGGCAGGGATCTGGACGGATGTGCGGCAATCAGACGCCAATAGCCTGTGTTTGTGGGGATTGATGTTACCGGTGTTGATTGCATCGGTCGGTTGGTGGCCGATGAAGAAGCCCCACTGGCTTGCAGACGCAAGGTGGTGGGAAATGGCAGCGAGGAGGCAACTCACGACGATGTGTAGCCAGACAGTATAAAGTTGGGGGAGTTGGCCAGAATGGTGGTTACTGTGACGCTGATCATGGTAGTTGTTGCGCCGGTGATATACCAACGACAATCGTGGTTCCTTTTTTTTTTTTGTAACTCCCTGGTGGTCGGAGAAAAAGACCAGTGGTTGTGCTCAGTGAATCACCAATTGTAGCGGGGTTGACCAGAAGAGGAGGTGCAGATTGCAGCAATCCCTTGTTTGCAATGAATCTGGTAGCGCAGAATGGGGTGGGGGACTGGTCTAACGGGTGGGGGGTGGGGAATGAAGGGGGGCGGGGGGGAGGGTCATGGGCAAAATTGTCATTTAAATTTAACGGTTTCCATTTAATGTGCCCAATTTCTGTAAGTGTAAGGGGGTTTAGTGGTTAATTTTGAAGTTGAGGAGGGGAAATTGCACACCGTGTATAGTACAGGGGGTCATTAACTAATAAAAAAATAAGGGTATTTTGATCATTTCACACTATTCATAACGAACCCGTCTAAGGTGCCCAATTTCTGTAAGTGTGGGGGGGTTTAGTGGTTAATTTTGAAGTGGAGGGGGGCAAATCGCACAACGTGTAAAGTAGAGGGGGTTATTCCCTACTTTCCCCTTTATTTTTTGTATAGTATGAGATCTAATGAAATGGTAGTCAGATTACAAGTGATTTGAATTTAACTGAATTTATACGCAGAATGTGTTATTTTATCCTTGCATAATTCCACCAGCACCATACTGTCACTACCGTCTCGATGTCGCACTATTCTCACCACTGCCCTTATCACCACCACCGTTATTACCATCACACCTACCACTACACCTCTGCACCCACCATTGCCACATTAATATCGTCAATGCACCACCACCTCTACCACATTGTCGCCGTCACAACCACAACATTGTCACCACTACTATCAATTTTGTGTTACAATACCACCACGACAACCATTACCATCAATATTACCACCAGACATTTACTGTCATCATCGCCTCCACACCACTGTTATCATCATCACCATCGTCATGGTTGCCGACAACATCAAATATAGTCATCGACACTACCACTAGCGACGTCCTAATATCACTGTTAATATATATATATATATATATATATATATATATATATATATATATATATATGTATATATATATATATATATATATGTATATATATATATATATGTATATATATATATGTATATATATATATATAGGGAGCTGATCCGTTGAGAGCGCTAGCAAACTGAGTTAAGTTGCTAGCGCGATCCGGCCGTCGACGCGCGATCTGTGGACGGCCCAGATCTTTTTTTTGCATTTTTTTAAGTCCGTCCGCTACATTATGTAGCGGACGGTATTTTTGACAAATATACCCCTCAATCCCAATTACATCTATCCGCCACATTATGTAGCGAACGGTATTTTTGACAAATATACCCCTCAATCCCAATTACATATGTCCGCTATATTATGTAGCGGACTATTTTACTTTTTCGAAAAGAGACATCCGTGTTGTCAGCTCTGGAAAAGAGACAACCAACTTTTATTTTCTCTTTCCCCTCATCTCTCATCTTCTCTCTTCTAGATGAGCTCCTTCAAGATTGTGGTTCCTTCGGGGTAGTTGGACAGCACCTCCCGTGTCCGGCGATCAAGGGCACAACCATTTTTCCTCCTCATCTCTCATCTTCTCTCTCTCCCTTGTGAGCGTGTGAGTGACGATCGAGGCCACAACCATTTGAAAACTCTTCCTTCTCTTTCTATCTTGCCGCTTCAAATAATTATGATGTGCTTTGATTTGGTTGTCATGGGTTTGAGAAATTAGGTTTTTTTTTTAAATCTTTTCGTTTTTGATATAGGGTGATAGAAATGGAGGAGGTTGAAGACCCTAGAACAAAATGGCAATCTGTTGCCAGCCAATTTCATGAATGGTTCCAGCCTGCAGGTGGATGTGCTAATTGGCTGTGCTCGTTTTGGAGTCTTTTTTACCAATGGCAATCTGTTGCCAGCGAACTTCATGAAGATTTGTTCATCAGGATCAAAGTAAGAGAGAGAAAAAGAAGAAGTCAGAATGAGAGAAGGGAGGAAAAAGAGAAGACTAGTCCGCTACATAATGTAGCGGACACATTAATGACACATAAAAAGTCATACCACACAGTGTGGTGGACGACTTTTTTTTGACATGCGTCAGGGCCTGTCAGTCGTCCACGATACTGTGTCGCGGACGGCGTGGAGGGGCAAAAAGGTAAAAAAATGTCGTCCGCGATATTGTGTCGCGGACTACTGACAGTTTTTAAAAAAGGCGCGATCTGGACCGTCCATCTTTCAGGATGGACGGCCCAGATCGCACTAGCAAATACACCATTTTGCTAGCGCTATCAAGGGATCAGCTCATATATATATATATATATATATATATATATATGGGAGCTGATCCGTTGAGAGCGCTAGCAAAATAGGAGATCTTGTTAGCGCGGGATGGACGGCCCAGATCCTTTTTTTTTGCGGCGCTGTCAGTCGTCCGCTAAATAGTGTAGCGGACAGACCTTTTTACCATTTTGCCCCTGCTCCCCCTCCGCTACACTGTCTAGCGGACCACTTTCTTGGGCCCACGTTGACAGCCAAAAGGATTCCGCTACACTGTCTAGCGGACGACTGACTTCCCTGACACAACTGACACATTTTCACGTGTTTGTACCTTTATTTCTACACACGACGGGTTGTCGAAATTCCTCAAGCTCCTTCGGCTACAATTTTCTTCTTCTTCGGACTCGCTTCCATTTTCAGCTCCCTTCAAGCTTCGAGTAAAACTTGCTTCAAGCTTCACTCAAGTAAGGTAAGTTTGCGAATGGTGAAGTTTTCTTTATGGATTGACTGGTAAAATATAATTTTATTTTGTTCGGACAAAAAAGTATAGATTTTTTTTTATGTTCTAGAAATTTGTCACTGTATTCTTCAATTTGTGATGTTCTAGACATGATGTTCATAAAAAATGTGTAATTTGTTAACTCTAAATAAAGTCATTATAGTTTAATTCGATTTTTTGGCATGATGAATTCGTCTATTTATCTTAGTAATTTTAATTTGTTATGTTCAATAAATTAATAATTGTTAATTTGGAGACACTTTCAGGGATTATGCATACGGTATGTTTGTCATCCTAAATTGGTCTATTCGCCAAGGTAATTTTTAGGTAATATTTTCAGTTAGAAATGCCATTTGATTGTTAAGCGTAGTCTATTTCTACACAGGTCTTGTTTCACAATGTCTGATTTCGTGTCGAGCTCCAACGTCCCCGTAGATGCTAGTGATCCGTATCTAGGACGAACGTTTCAAACATTGGAAGAAGCTGAAGAATGTTTTCGAGCGTATTCATTGAGGGTTGGTTTTGGCATTAGAATAAAGACTACAAGAACAAGCAACGTAACAAAAAAGATATGCTCTCGCTTATACGAGTGTCATAGGGGCAGAAACCCACAGCAAAATGAGACACGCGTAGGCAATGATGACAGTGATGACGAAATAGGATATTCGCGTAGAAGACGGGACTGCTTTGAGCGCACAAATTGCCAGGTCAAGATGTTCGTAAGCTACAAAGCCAATCAAGATCATTGGCTTATTACCAGCCTGGAACTGGCACACAATCACCCGTTAGTAACTCCTTCTAAGGTGAGTCAGATGCATCAACACAAGAAGATGGGTAAGGTCGCGAGGAGCCTAATTCACACAATGAGCAATGCGCGAATTGGACCTACTGAGATTGTTAATGTTCTTGCTGAACAGGCTGGGGGAATTCAAAATTTAAACTTTAACACGACAGACGTTCGTAACGCGGTCCGAACCCATAGACGAGCCGCGTATGACCTCAATGATGCGCAATCGACAATGAGCCTATTGAAACGGATGCAGATGGAGGACCCGCAGTTTACCTTCGATTATAAACTTGACGACGAGCATCGAGTTAGTACAATTTTTTGGGTCGACGGTCGTTCGAGGCTAGCTTATAAGCATTTTGGGGATGTCGTGACTTTCGACACCACATACCGTACCAACAAGTACTCGATGCCGTTCGCTCCTTTCACGGGCGTCAATCATCATTATCACTCCATCCTGTTCGGGTTCGCCTTGTTAAGGGACGAGAGCGAGGGTTCTTTTGTATGGTTGTTTAGGACGTGGCTGGAAGCAATGAACTTCAAAGCACCCAAAGTGATCATCACCGATCAAGATTTGGCAATGAAGAAGGCTATTGCTACCGTCTTCCCAGACACTCGGCACAACTTGTGCACTTGGCACATAAGCAACAAATACCCGGAACGTCTGCATCACGTGTACGCAAAGTATCCAGACTTTAAACAGGATTTTGACAAGTGCGTTACCAAGTCATTAACGATTGAGGAATTCGAGGAGAGGTGGGAAAAGCTTGTTCGGGATTACTCATTGCAAGACAACGAGTGGCTCCAGCACTTGTACGAGCGCAAAGAGCAATGGATTGGCGTTTACACGAGGAGGTATTTTTCAGCGGGCATGAAAACGACGGGCAGGAGTGAATCTATGAATGCCACGTTCGATAGTTATGTGGGTACAGCTACCAATTTGAAGAGTTTCGTTGCATCCGCACAAAAAGCGGTTGCTTCGTTGTTCGTAAAAGAAAGGGCTGCAGACTTTGCAACAACGTACAAACAAAGGAGAAGGTTGCTTGAGACCCCGCTGGAGCTGAACGGTGCCAAAGTCTATACGAAGGAGATCTTCTTGCTATACCAAGTAGAGCTGCAAAAATCGGGACGATACAGTATAAACAAGGTGGCAGAAATGTCTACGCGTGAGTACAAGGTTTATTCGCTCGTGAATGACCTCGTCCCTGAGAAGCTGCGCAGAATTTATACGGTGAGCCACGACACATTGACGGACTCGGTGACATGTGTTTGCAAGAAGTTTGAGTTCCATGGCATCCTGTGTAGACACATTCTGCGGTTTTTCACCCAGAAGAATATCAGGACAATCCCCGATAAATACGTCCTGCCACGGTGGACGAAAGGTGCAAACAGGTTGCACGGTACCATTTCCTTTCCGGAGCACCCGTATACTGACTTTGAAGAATCAGAGACGTTGCGGTATAATCATCTGGTGACGATGTTCACCCGTTTGTCCGTAAAGGGTGCTGCTACAATGGTCGGATATAAACATCTCCTCGAGGTAGCTCAGCAGCAAGAGCCCATCGTCGACCAGTTGGAAGCAGCTTCAGTCAGCAATGCGGTTGACACCGAGCCTACGACGGGATCAGAAGATGACGAGCCGGGGGAGGAAGCGACAATGATATCCGGCCGTTGGATCCAATTATATCGCAAACGAAAGGCCGCAAGAGATCTACGCGGATGAAAAGCTCTATTGAAACGGCAACTCAACCTAAAAAGCTGAGAAGGTGTGCATTGTGCAACAAAATGACCGACCACGACAAGCGGAACCATTACAAGGCACTGGGGATAAGTCCAGGGGGTTTGCAAGACGGGGAAGAAGATGACGCCGAAGATGAGGACGAACAAGCTGCAGTGGACCTTTAATTTTTTGTATAAGTTTGACATTTGTAATAATTTTTTTCTAATAATTCTTCGACCGAATACTGGAATTTTTTTTTCTGATGTAGCGATTTCTGATGTAGCGGACGGATATGCATAGCCCTAATTTTTCGGTCTTCATTTATGTCCGCTATACAATGTAGCGGACGGCATCGCAGAAAAACTTTTGGTCATCATTTATGTCCGCTATACAATGTAGCGGACGTCATCGCAGAAAAACTTTTGGTTTTCATTTATGTCCGCTATACAATGTAGCGGACTGATCGCAGAAAAACTGTTGGTTTTCATTTATGTCCGCTATACAATGTAGCGGACCTCTATCCTATTATATATATTAATCAAATCGGGCAATCAGCTTTTATCAGTCCGCTATATTCTCTCTCTCTCTCTCTCTCTCTCTCTCTCTCTCGAACATCTAACCCAAGCCGCTACCCCATCTACGGCGACCCACATCTCCGGCGACACCACCGTCCTCCCCTCATCGCCGACCTCGATGGCTTCTGGATCGGAGACCACCTACGATTTTATTGGCAACTTGCACCTGGCAGGCAAACACTTTTTCAAAGTCATGATGCCGGGATTTGAGAATGAACTTGTAGGCCATCCCTCTTTCTCTGTATTTTCGTGTGTTAAAAGTTTGATCTTTTGGTTAAAAACTAACCTATTTTTTGTATTGTGTTTGTTAGGACATACCGGAAGCCTTTACCAATCAATTTACAACAATTCATGACAGTTCAAGATTATATAGCCGCAAGGGGGCCTGGCAGGTTGAAATCAAGCTGAAGCCCGGCCGACCCCAAAAAAAGCAATTCGCAGAGGGTTGGAACGTCTTCGTGCGCCAGCATGGCCTCGAACTCGAGGACTTTGTAGTGTTTGAACACCTTGGGTGGTGGGATTTTCAAGTTGTAATCTTTGATCGGAGCGCTTGTGAAAAAATTTCTTTCCCCCAATGTGAACCCTAATTTATTATTAATAACCAAATTTATTGTATACATGTTCATTATGTTTCCAAATTTTTTCTCGCTTAATTGTGCCGTTTGAGATACCCTCAATATATTGAGATCGTTGATTGTGAATCGTACGTTATTTATTGTTTATCGATATTGAAATTGTTGATTCCGTCGCTAAAACAAGTCTTCGGGCGCCAATTTATTAAAACTGCATCACGCTACATTGTATAGCTGTACTATATAGCGGACACCAAAGTCTAGCTCTACAATATAGCGGCTATAAGGCCTCCGCTTAGGCCGGGGTTGGGGAAGGTCGGAACTAAGTGTCTGGTTCGTGCCAACCATTTTCTGGTCCAAGTTGCAGACAATGATCTGCACCACTATGACATGAGATCCTCTCACTGTGCACCTCGCCACATTGTGTAGCGGACGGACCAGCAGAATGTCTTAACCCAACACTTAGAAAATTTTCACTTCCCCCACTGTCCGCCACATTGTGTAGCGGACGGACCAGCAGAAACTCTTAACCCAACACTTAGAAAATTTTCAATCCCCCACTGTCCGCCACATTGTGTAGCGGACGGACCAGCAGAAACTCTTAACCCAACACTTGGAAAATTTTCAATCCCCCACTGTCCGCCACATTGTGTAGCGGACGGACCAGCAGAATGTCTTAACCCAACACTTAGAAAATTTTCACTTCCCCCACTGTCCGCCACATTGTGTAGCGGACGGACCAACAAACACTCAACACTTAGAAAATTTTTTCACTTCCCCCATTGTCCGCCACATTGTGTAGCGGACGGAGCAACAGAAACTCTTAACCCAACACTTAGAAAATTTTCAATCCCCCACTGTCCGCCACATTGTGTAGTGGACGGACCAGCAGAATGTCTTAACCCAACACTTAGAAAATTTTTACTTCCCCCACTGTCCGCCATATTGTATAGCGGACGGCCAACAAACACTCAACACTTAGAAAATTTTTTCACTTCCCCCACTGTCCGCCACATTGTGTAGCGGACGAACCAGCAGAATGTCTTAACTCAACACTTAGAAAATTTTTTCACTTCCCCCACTGTCCGCCACATTGTGTAGTGGACGGACCAGCAGAATGTCTTAACCCAACACTTAGAAAATTTTCACTTCCCCCACTATCCGCCATATTGTGTAGCGGACGGACCAACAAACACTCAACACTTAGAAAATTTTTTCACTTCCCCCACTGTCCGCCACATTGTGTAGCGGACGGACCAGCAGAAACTCTTAACCCAACACTTAGAAAAATTTTTCACTTCCCCCACTGTCCGCCACATTGTGTAGCGGACGGACCAGCAGAATGTCTTAACCCAACACTTCCCTACTGTCCGCTACACATTTTGTTTTCCACCTTTCAATCATTCTCAATGAGAGCCAAAAAAACCAAACTCAAATCAATCAAAATCATCTTCAACGGAAATCAGACAAATCAATCAATCAATAATCTTCAACACAAATCAATGAGAGCTTTCTAAATAATCATAGTTTATTAAAAAAAATTGACAGTGTAATGGTACAATGTCAACTGGGGGAATCATGTTGGGAGGGATTCTCGGCATTAGCCGGATTTACAATAAACCTAACCGCTCTAGGCCGGCCTTTCATAATTTGCCAAGCCATTCTATATCTAAAGGTGTCTACTTCTGCTTGGCTCCACACCGCCGCCTTGAGGCTCTCGGACCGCAAATGTAATCCATGTACATGCAAAGGAAGACGCCGCAGTCCGAAGTGTTACGTTGCTTGGGCCTCCTCTTCTTCAGTCGCCAATCGAGCTTTGGCCGCGCCGGTACAGGGTTACCACGGATACCATTGACCATTGCACAAAATATATTCTGCGAGAAACACAAAACGGCGTAAGACACGAGTTAACATTTATGCCAAGTTACAATAACTGTTAAACAACAATCGTAATATTACCATTGAGTCCAACTGGGCTTTGTACATCTGCAGCACAGGCATGTGGGCGGTATCGTCGTGGAGACTGTCGATCACCGATACGACTTTCTCTACCGGTTCATAGCAAACCAAGTACCAGTGGCTTTCCCCTAAAAATGGGATTAGAAACACGTCGGCAACACTTGCGCTCACTGGACTATCCCTAGCAAGATACGCTCGTAGGTTAGCGGACGGTCTCCACTGGCTCAACTTTTTCTTCCGCCTTTGCTCGACCCACTCATGCCATTCAGACACTAGGAGGCTATGAAAAAAGGCATCCACCAAAAAAATGGCCGGGTACTCGTTCAGCCGCTCCCGACCCCTTTCCTTCAGAATCTCCACGTATGTGGAGATGACACCGTTGTCTAACCAACTCCCCGGAGCCAGGGAGGCCATTTCTCCCCACTCGCAAGTGTAATCCATGCCCTCCGGATGATTCACACTATACAACGCTTTGTCCCGGGGGAAGCCGCTAAAATAACGCTCTCTGATTATTTGGCATTTATGCGGCTTTAGGGGCTTCACTGGATGCCCTTTGCGATATTGCCCTCGGGGGTCGACGGGGGGATATTGCACTCCTTCGGGGGGGTCGACCGGGGATATTGCACTCCTCGGGGGGTCGACTATTGCCCTCCTTCGGCAATAGATGGTCCTGCCCACGGGACAATGGGCAGTGTCTCCGACAGACTGATGTGTCCGAAACCCCAGTCTTGCGTGACTTGACTCTGAGAGAAGGGTTGGGGTTCCGAGTCCAATAGCAAAGAGAAGGAGGGCGCACTGTAGTCTTCCCACGGCGCTTGAGCCTGGCCCATGGTGCTTGGCGGTCCCCAATCACCACCCATTCCCGGTACAGAGGGACCACCATATCCCTGGCTCACTCCCGAAGTCTGTCCCGAGGGATCGGTGTATCCCTCGCTCACATATGGGGGCTGCCACCCCGGATAACCCATTCCCGGGCTGACGCCGGAAGGCTGGCCCGATGCTTGGTGTAAAAAATTCCCGCAGCCATACGCCAACGCATCAGCCTGTTGGCGAAGCTCCTCGCCCATTGCATCCACCAAATCCTTCCGCTCGCGCAACTTCTGGAAGAAGGCGAACGAGGCATTAACCTACATCCAGAGAGATAATAAATAAGTAACTTCATACACAGTTAGAATCATCAAGTTCAATTAAAGGCACTTATTGGCCAACTTACCAGATTGTATGCCATGTGCTCATCGATCTGACCCCTAGGGTGGTACTTCTCCCCGCGTTCAAACCTTACTGGAGCTACTCTCCTCCGGGTGATGCGGTAGTACCACCCATTGTACTGTTCGATGCTGATCACGGGGTCAGGCTCCGACACAATGGCCGCCAGCGTGTCCTGCCAGGAATCCCAAACCTCAAGTTCTCGTGCGCACAAGTCGTGCGCATTTGCCTTGCCAAACCGAGGGACACCCGGTGGGTTCCTGTTAAGCCTCATATCCGGCGCGCCGGCTGGCAACCCCTGCAGGCACTCAAAATGGCGCATAGCGCGATCTGGCAGCTGCCACTCTGCGACCTCGAAGTGGATCAGGGGTGTGCGTTGCAACCCGGAGAGCGTGAAGACGAACGACTCTCCCACCCGTCGCGCCAAATGTTTGTACGGTGCCCATCGCATCTGGCCAGGAGATAACGAGTCGAGCTCCCCCCGATAGTACGTAATGTTGTGATGGGGATCGTCTCTCCTCTGGTAGTGGCTGTCCTTCGGCTGTACTCCCAGGCG